>JAODAL010003764.1:0-167636 GCA_025379985.1 Phyllomedusa bahiana
GGGGGAAAGAAATTGTTTAATAGGTTTGTTTTTTTTCTCATCGCCCTCTTGTCTCTCCTCTGTATTTTTTTAAAGGGCAATTTTTTTTTTTATCTTTTACTTTTTATATAGTTAAAAAAAATTTTGGGGTTTAGTTTTATTTCTTTGGAATACGTCTTTCTGTTCCACTTTGCCCCTTTTATCATTATTTTACACACTTTATTTTTTCCTTAGCTTCTAGCGCCTCTTCACTCCCCCCCCCGTTTTATTTTGTGAAAGGGTTTCTTTTTTGTTTTTATTGCCTCCTTTCATTCTGTTGATCCCCATTGGGTTTTTTTGTTTCAAATTATTTTTTTTACCATATGGTTTTAAAAAACCCTCTCACAGGGGCGCCTAAGATTTTTTTTAAAATTCCCATTTATTTTTTGTTCTGATTTTTAAACATTTTGTCCGTAAATACAGTTTTAGTCCCTCTCTAAGCGGGAAAATTAGCCCCCCTAAAAATTCAGTGTTTTTTGGCTCCAGACAAAAAGCTCTATTAAAGGGTAAATGGAAGTTTTATATTTGGCCCACTTTTCCCCTAGGTGCCCCTAAACCGAACTTTTGTTACTCTGTAGGTTATTAGTCAATTTAAAGCTAAAAGGGCCCTTTCCCTAGTCGGTTCCTGACCATTTGGGAAAGGTAATTATCTTTAGTTATAGACAAAAACCTGTTTTTTGTGGGTACGGGTTTCAGTTTCCCATTTTATGTCTGGGTATTTTAAAGCCCCCCCGGAATAAAAACCTCATTCTGATTAGTGCTTCATCATTTGCCTGGGAGCATATCTTCTATGGTTTGTTTATTTGGAGGGCCCATAGCAGATTATTAGAATTATATTTTCTGTTCACCCCCATGATATTTACCCATAATGATTCCCCCTGTTCACTACCTGTCCTTTTCTTCCGCAGTTTGGATTTTAAAGGATTTTACATGAGACAGACACCCCCCCCCCTTCGGTGTTTACGGTCACTTCTAAAAAGACTGTAACCTGGCAGTTTAAACCCCCCAGTCGAGCTCTCGTTCCAGCCAAGTCTCAGTTATCCCCCCTTGTCATATTTTTTCTTCTCAATTAATACTTTTAGTTTATTTATTATTGGTCAGACTCCTGGGATTGGCAGCATGAATTTTTGAGATTTTCCAGTTTTTTTTCCTTTTTCCCCATTTTTTTAACTATTGCTCCCCTTCCCCCCACTCCACCCCTTTGATTTTATTATAATTCCCAGCTCTTATCTTCATATCTTGACGTATATTGTGTTTTCCCTTCCCCCCCGTCCCCATTTTTAAAAATTCCTCCAGCTTTTTAGCCATTTTGTCCCCCAAAACAAACTTTTACCTCCTCATTTAGGTTAACAGCAATAATTATAAGGGTAAGAACCTTCCCCCCCAGTGCAGAAAGATTACTCTGTTTTCCTTTCATGTTTACTTTGATCTAGTCTTAACCCGAAGTTTTCATACATATAAAAAAAACCTATGCATGTTTTTTTTTTTTTTCTATCTGACATAAATCAAATAAACCTTTCCCTTTTAGGTCAAAGGGTTACAAAAGATTTATTTTGCCAAATACCAGAATAATGAGAGAGATTTTTTTAAGGCATTTTTTTCACTTTCATGCAAAGTCAAAGTTTCCCACTAGGATTACTATCCCTTTAAACAATTTGGGACAGCCCATATGATGATGTCACGTCTTTGGAAGTTTCTGAAAGGTTTATGGCAACATCTGAGTTAATTAGAGACACAGCTGTGGATGTGTATTTTAATGCACACTGGAAATACACGCTTCTGTGTGTAACATCATGGGAAAAATCTAAGGAATCAGCCAAGATATCAGAAAAGAATTGTGGACTTGCACAAGTCTGGATCAACCCTTTGGTTTCAATTTCCAGATAACGAATGTGTCCGTTCAATCTGTACAAGCAATTATAGGGAAGTACAAACAAGGTGGGAATGTCCCAGCCTCATTTAATGCTCAGGAAGGAGATGGGTTCTGTTTCTCAATAATGAACGTGCTTTGATCCGACATGTGCACATCAACCCAAGAACAAAAGACCTTGCGAAGATGCTTGCGGAAACTGGTAAGTTTCTGTCATTATCCACAGTGAAACGAGTACTGTATCAACATGGGCTGAAAAACCACTGTGCCAGGAAGAAGCCATTTCTCCCAAAAAAAAAATATAAAAGCCAGATTGCAATACACACAGGAACAAAGACCTACATTTTTTTAAGACATGTCCTGTGGTCTGATAAAACTAAAATTTAACTGGGTTTTGGGTATAATGACCATTGATATGTTTGGAGGAAAAAGGGAGAAGCTTGGAAGCCTAAGAACACCATTCTAACTGTGAAAGACAGGGGTGACAGCATCATGCTCTGGAGTTGTTTTGCTGAAGGAGGGATTGGTGCACTTCACAAAATAGATGGCATCATGAGGAAAGAAGATTATGTGACAATATTGAAGCAACATCTCAAGACATCAGCCAGGAAATTAAAGCTGGGTGGAAATGGGTCTTCCAAATGGACAATGACCCGAACCATACTGCCAAACTGGTTACAAAGTGGCTTAAGGACAACCAAATCAATGTTGTGCAGTGGCCATCACAAAGCACTAATCTCAATCCTATTGAAAATTTATGGGAAAACCACTGAAAAGGTAGGTGCAAACAGGGCGAGCTACAAACAAGGCTCAGTTACACCAGTTTGTCAGAAAGAAATGCGCAAAAAATTCCTCCCAAAACTATTGTGAGCAGCTTGTGGAAGGATTATCTAAAACTTTGACCCAAGTTAAAACAGTTTACGGCATGCTACCAAAACTAATACTAACTTTTAACTTTGCAGAAAGTAATAAAAATGCCTTCAATTCTCTCTCTCTCATTAATCTGGCATTTGGCAAATGTAAATAATTTTGGTAATCCTAATTGACCTGAAATGGGTAAGGTTTATTCTGATTTCATGTCATATAGTGAGAAAAACCAGCATATGTGTCTTTTTAAATACAGTAGTAAACTTCTAGTTTCAATTGTAAAAAACCCTTCTGAAGACAACAATAGGTCAACCATTATATAAAATTATTTGTAATGAGACTATGTAAGATAAAAAGCAGCTGAAGTAAGTGAGATTAGTCTCCCTTGTCAAACAAAAGTCCTCCTACACAGCTAGTTGGACAATATTTAATTTTGTAATTTTTATTGCATACAACTGTCAAAATAAAAAATAAATATTCCCAAAAAATTCTAAAACAAATATTTTTCCAGGAATATTGGCTTAACAAAAATACTCCTTTGTGATGGTCAGGTGACAACATAATTTTAGAATATAGAGTATTATCATATTCATGTTTTGTCTCTTGCATAAACGTTCTTTATGAAATATAAATATGTAAACATTTTGTTCTTTACATTATATACCGTATTGTACACTTTATGCCTATTGTATAAAACAAAGTCTGTGAGATTACTTCATTTCTTTTTGTATACAATAACATCGTAATACTATTGTGGGAAATGGTCATTAAGAAACTAGTGACTGAAGATGCCAATACACCATAGATAGCTGATGACTTATACCTTATTCCTGACCCCCCTCCTTATATAAGTGCATTTGCTCTCTCAGTAAAGGGGAATAAGAAACTACTAACACATTTGGCAGCAGCTATTTTCCTATAAAAACAACTGGTCAGGCATGGTGAAATCAGCATACCCATTTTCCTCTTTCCCCTAACACACATTAGGTGGACAACCAGATCTGCCAAGATTGTTGGGTTCCAAACCCGTATTTATTTAAATTTTTATCATTTTATTAAAATCACTGGTTTGTTTATACTGGAAACAGGGTTTTAATGCACACATTTTTATAGTATGTATGTATGATACAGATGCATAGTACAGCATGCTTAAAGAGAACCCGTCAAATAGGTTATGCCCCTTTACTAAAGACAGCACAAGCTAGTGTCAGACATGCTGTTTCCAGCCCTGTGTCCCTTATTCTGTAAGATGTTGTAGCTTTAGAGTATTTAATGCTTTAATCTTCAGATTTCATACAGAAAAGAGTCCAGCTTATTCAAGAAAAGACTCCGTTTAATTCATGAACCGCACACCTGAGGCTAGCCCCGCCCACCCCACAACTGATTACATATCACTTTGAATAGGTAGAAACATGTGAATCACTGTCATGTGGGTGGGGCTAGCCTTGGGTGGGGCAGGGCTAACCTGCTTATGAATAAGACTGACTCTTTTCTGGCTGCAAACTGCCAGATTTGAGCATTAAATACTATGAAACTGCTGCATCTTACAGACTAAGGGACACAGTGCTGGAAACAGCATGTCTGTCACTAGCTTGTTCTGTCCTCTGCAAGGGGGGCATAACCTATGTGACAGGTTCTCTTTAAAAAAACAAAACGAGAAGCTTATACTGTACCTCTGTGTGCTCCCAACACATGATGTAATATGAAGGTGTTTCTCCAATAAAAGCAGTACTTCTAGCACAGAATACAGCATATTAATAAGGTACTATATAGCACACAAACGCCGTACTCCCCAATACAAAAACATAGGGGCTGTTGTTCCCTATGGGGTTTTGTTCACACGGCAGGGGCGTCCAGTTTTTTTCCCCCGTAAGCCTCTAAAAGAAAAGATCAATTTTTTGCTTTTAATTTATGCAAAGGGTATTTATTAATTGTTTTTTAACATTTTTTTTAGTTTGTTGTCATATTTTATTTGTTTATGAGGGCAATTTTCTTCTATTAACTCTTTTTAAAAACTGGGAAGGACAGCTCTTAGATTTCCGTACAGCAGCACGGGGTATAAGGAATGGAAATAGGCACAATCATACTTTCAGTCAGCTATAGTTTAGAGACACCAGCTTCTATTGTGCCTACTCAGGTACAATTTTTGTAGTCCGGGGGGAATAAAAAGTTGGTGGCCTCTGCTATCGAGCGCTACTACATGGGGTCTTGAAAAAGGACATTATGTATAACTTTCATTTTTACTAATTATGCTGCTGTTTTAGTTTCGTTTTTTGGTTTTTTTTTGCAGAGTAGCCCTATGAATTATATGTTCTTGAGTGTAATACATCAGTGTATAATAAGCATGCTCACTTATCCCCCGCCTTTACTAAACAGGAGTAGGACTACAGAGTATGGTAAGGCAGTCTGTCATTCCTACCATGAAATTTAGTACACATATAATGAGGACACATGGCTGTCATTGACATGTCTGTTTTAGTAAGTCCTTGTGTTTCCCATGAAATAACAATTCTGGAGCATCTTCTCTTATTACTCTGTGTTGTGCTGTTCCTCTGTTATTCCTTCTAGAAATGAAAATACACTGCTGAATCTACCAGTTGGGTATTGCCACTTGGGGGGTCTTCCCTGCACAGCGTGATACTACCCAATAAGTGCTGGCAGAGTCAGTGTGTGCAGGACATACCCCTATGAAAACTGGAATGGTAACACCCAGCTGACAGATTCAGTAATTCATTTCTAGATGGAATAACAGAGAAACAGCACAGCACAGAGTAATAAGAGAAGATGCTCCAGAATTGGTATTTCACAGGGTACACAAATATTTAAAGGGGTTGTCTTGCTACAAGGATTGCTTTTTATGTTAAAGAGTTTTCAAAAACAAGTCACTTTGCAATATGTGTCTATTAACAGTGTCCTACCTATTCCTAGATATCACCTCTTGTATGGGCTGCATCAGCTCCTCAGGTCGCTATAGCTACAGACCTGTTTGATCTACCCTGATAGGCTGCCGGCACTGGTTGCTATAGCTACAGACCTGACTTCTACTGCAGCCTAGTGGAATCCAGTAAACACGCCCCCTGAATTCAAAATGAAACCAAGAAAACAGGACTGAGGTAAGATGAATCAATGTAGTGCGACAACCCATTTAACAAAACAGACCTATTAGGACAGGTCATAGGTCCACTAAACACTGAGGTAAACAAGGTTATTTGTAGCCATTATAAATCTGTATTGATGAGCCGTGGAGGTGTATAGCCCATAGGCTGAAACAGCATTGAGCCCCCTAGAACTATAATCTCAGGATGCAGGCAATACACAACTGTTTGCGTATAGGTGGAGACATATTAATTCAGCTGAGCTGTGTGGGGATAAGCCATTGATTCTCCAAGTATCCAGCTCAGTTTTACAGGGTGTTTCACTTTAAAATGCTGTAGCCCTAGTGTAGGATAACCATTTTCTTAATGAAACAAACCTGCAATTTTATTATGCTTCCCAAAAAGTATACTTCAGATGTATATTCTGGGCGTGGTGTGAATAAAGCCTTCAGTGGTACAATACAGCTGTCATCTATCATTGCAACACCTCCCTTCAATAAGATGATTGTGATAACACACCCTAGCCTGCACAACATGTGAAAATAGAGCTTCGTAAAACCGGAAGTTTGTCTTTTGTAAAAGTCTTCGTTGCCACAATGAAAATTATAATGTTTCAAATTTTTTGGTGTATAGATTTTGACATGGAAAATGAAATAAAAAAAAATCAGCAAAATTTTTCAAATACACTTCTCATAAAAAGTTAGGGATAATTTACTTATGGTTGAAATTTCAGGATGAACATACAATTTCTTGACATTTTTTTTGTCACGGGGGTCGCGGGCTCTGCTGCCCCCCGCGGCCGCAGGGGCCCCGGGGCGGGGGCTGGCTCCCCGCGACCACCCCGCCCCCTCCCCCGGCCCCCGCGCCGCTCCCTTCCCCGTCCGCGCTCCGGTGAACGCTGTCCGCCTGTCCCACGGGGGCGTCCCCGTGCTTTTGGCGCCCCGGCGGGTTTCTTAGATTTAAAGGGCCCAGCGCCCCGATTTTGGTAAATTTACAGGCGTGGTTCTTTTTTTTGGGTACGCCCCTGACTTCCTCCCAGTCCTTTGGGTGTGCTTGAGAGTTTGGTGTCCCTTAGTGTCCGTATTGCTTAACCGTGTCCCATCCGTCCCCCATTTTCCAGCCTTGCCTGCTTGCCCCCCCCTGCCCTTCCCGCCGCCTCTGCCCACAACCTCTGCTCCCTCCCCTGACCTTCTCCCCTGTCCCCGACTTGCTCGGTTTAGATTTTGTACCAGAAATCCCCCGCCGCCCCCGCAAGCAAGTGTAGGGGTAAGAGGTATCTACGCCGAAACAAGTCCATCCCGTTTGGGCGGGGCTTGGTGAAAACCCGGGGGCTACTTAGTTTCCTTTTCCCGGGGTTTGGCTTAAATACATCGCTTGCGGGGGTCCAGAGAACCCCCGTCCCGTTACAGTACGGAGGGCCCATGGATTCCGCCAGGGTCCCCTTCCCTGTACTTCGTGATGTCTCAAGGCTGTCGTCCAGCAGTGCCAGCGTATTGACCAGTCCCCCATGTGAGAAAAAGCAGCTCGCTCCACCCCTGCGACGGGGTGCCCCCGGGCACAGTTGTCCCTTTTACCTGGATTTTGAGCTGGCTTCCGTCCGTTTTGATGGAGACCCCAGGAATCCGTGGCTTCATCTGTCGTGCCCCATCCACCTGGGTTTTGGGCACCTTTTCCCCACCGACGGGTTAGGGGCCCTTTTGTTATTTCCCTCTTGTCGGGGGAAAGCCTTGGCCTGGGCCACCCCGTTGGGGGGACCGAGGTGACCACAGAGGGCGAATCTAAAAATTCCCCCAGGGGTTCCGAGTTTTGGGGAACCTGGCCGTGTCCCCCGGGGCGGGGTTTCCCCCTCCCCGTCGGGGGACTCCACTGGGGGTCATACTGTGCGTTCGCACCCTTGCCTTGAATTGAAGTGGAAATAATGGGCCCTGGTGGCATTCGGCAGGTCTTCGGGCCATATTAAGGATGAGCCGCTGGTCGGGATCTTCCGTCTACTCTGGAGAACAATTAGTTGGCCTCTCGAATAGAATTCGGTTTGCGGAAAAACAACAGAGCTCCGTTTTTAAAGGAGGCGCCCGAAAACCCCCCGGCTCCCCACTTTTGGGCTCCCGTCTTAAAATGTTCTCCACTCCCTTTGCCAAAAGGTTCCGGAGGATGTACCCGTACGAATCGAGGAGCCCACCTGTCCCAGGAAGAAACTCGCACGTCGCCTGAGGAAAGTTATGCTTCTATGTGGGGGTTTCGGCCCATTTTATTGGGGACTGCCCGGTGCGTCCGGGGAATTGCCAATTAGGGTTCGCAGGAGTGGGCCCAGGTGTCTGTGCAGCATCTCCCGTTGCCTTTCCCCGTAGTCTGTGGAATTTCACCGACAGCCCTTCCCAGGCCACCCCCTTCTTGTTCGGGGTCCGGGGAAAATTTTCCCCAGGTTGGTTAAAAGATCGCTCCCGGTGACCTTGCAGAAACCCTGTACCCCCCTTTTTTAGGGGCGAATCCCAAAGGGAGTATTCGGTTCTCCCGGGCGCTCTCTTCTCTTTTGGCGCTTACACAGGGAAACTTGAAGCTGCGGTCCTCCCCTCGTTGCCCCGAGATTCCCCGGGGCCCTTCCCATGGTTGCAACAGCATGCTCCGACCTTGGACTGGAAAGGGGGCAAAATTTTATCCGTTTGGGGCCCCCTGCGTGCCACTCGTTGTCTTCGGTTCCCGTTCTGCCTTCGGTGCTTGAAACTTTTAAAAACCTCTTTGGGGGTCTTCCCCCCCCGATCCGCCCTTGGCCGATGTTTTTTCCGAAAAAAGGCCGAACCTCCCTCCGCAGGGCCGTTCGTTGCCCCATTGACCTGCTTCCTGGGAAATTTCCCCCCCGGGGAAAGGTTACCCTTTTCTGTTCCGGAGCTAAGGTATGCCCCGAATTATCCAAGAAAAAACCCTGGGGGATTTTTTCTGCCTCCCGCCCGGGGGGGGCTGGTTCTTCTTTGTAAAAAAGAAAAGGGTTTTCCCCTTCCGACCATGTACGTTTACCGGGGACTTAATAAAATTACTATAAAGAATCGATACCCCCTGCCGCTGACCGGACTGTTCGATCGCTTGCGCGGTGCAAGCTTTTTTCAAGTTGGCCCTAGGGGGCATAAAACTTTTCGTATTCGGAAGGGACGGTGGAAAACAGCCTTTAATACGGATGGCCATTTTGTCCCCGTCATGCCATTTGGCCCTCTGCAACGCCCCAGCGGTGCCCAGAATTTTGTTAATGAAATCTTCGGACCCCCTTGTCTGCGTATTGTTATTTGACGTATCTTAATTTTCCCCCTGCCCGGGAGACTCCCCCCCTCCCGTCCCCGGGTCTCAGAGCTGTGCCCAGGCTAACGCTAAACTAGAGAAATGCCTCTTCAAAGCACCTGTTCCCCTTCCCTGGGTTTTTATTTTCGGATCAAGGTCTCCAAAAATGGCCCCTTAAAAAAGTTTTTTTGCGGCCCCCTACAAGGGCCTCAAACCTGTGGGTCCCGCTCCACCCCAAACGTTTTTTTTTGGGTTTCGCAAACTATAAGAAAATTTTCATTCTCATTTCTCCCGCCGTGGCCCGCTGGTGGCCCCAAAAAAGAAAAATGCAAACCCCAAATATGGCCCCCCTGGGGCTCAAGAAGCGTTTGACGCCTAAAATTTGCATTCGCTTCGCACCAGGCTTCTCGCCCCCGGCCCCAAAACCCCCCTTTTTTTTTTAACCCTCTCGGTGGTGCAGGAGGGTTCTCCTCAGAAGTCCCCTCCGGAAAACCCTACTTGCGGTTTCTTCCCCGAACCCTTTCTCCCCAGCAAAAAAAACTATACTACGGGATCGGGAATTGTGGCAATTTTTAAATTGGCCCTGGAAGAATGGCGGGACCTGGGAGGGAGCCGGGCCCCCACCCATATATTTACCCAAACCCAAAAATCTTCTCTACCTACAGTTGCCCCATGGGGAATCTCGGCAAGTAGGTGGTCACTCTTTTTTTGCCAGATTTGATTTTTTTCTTTATTTTCCCCGGGTGGGGAAAGAACAAAACAGACCCCCTCTGATCCCCTTTACACGGTGGGGTGGAGCCGCCTCTGCAATTATAATTCCTCCCGGGGTCTCTCACGGGGCTCCGGGGGACCTTCGACAACCCGCCCCCGGGAAGCCTATGTACCCTGTATGCGGTCGTATCCTGAATGGGGGCTCCTCGCGAACGGGGCCCCCCTGGGTCATAAATTCACAAAAAAAATCCCCCTATATTGGTGGCCCCTCTCGCTCGGGCGTTTGAGACTTTGTCGGCCTGTGCTCCTGTGCGTTACAAGGTCCCTCGGTCAGACCCCCGGGTCTGCTCCCCTTTCCCGGTGCCAGAAAAACCTTGGTCGCATATTGGTGGTTTTTTTTACTGACCTCCCGCCTCTCAGGTAACCGGTAAATTTGGGGAGTATCGACAGTTTTTTGAAAAAAGGCCCCCTTTTTTCTTGCCCGGGGGTTTCCCCCCGCTTCCCTGCTACCCCCATTCTTACACCACTCTTTTTGATCATGGGCTCCCGTTGGATATCGTCTTGATAGGGGGGTCAGTTTGTTCAAAAATTTGGCGGGCCCTGTGTGCTCAATTGCAGATTCAGTTGGATTTCCCCCGCTTCATCCCCAAACCAAGGGGGGGGAGAGGGCAACCCAAATTTTTTAGGTACTTATTGCGACATTTTGTGTCCGCTCGCCAGGGGTATGGTTGACCCCCTCCCCCGGGGGGGAATTTTCCCCATAATTTTTTAGTTCGAATCCGCTGGGCCCCCCCCCTTTTTTTTTTTGTTTGGGCTGATCCCCGCCCACCCCTCTGGCCTCCTCGGGTGACATCCCTGCTGTGGTCCCAAGTAGGGACATCAAGACACTCTGGGAAGTTTCGACAGGGCCTTTACGGGCCCCCCCCGCATAAATTCAGGGCCCCAAGGGAACGGAGACCTCCTCCCCCTATTTAAGCCGGGTGATAGGGTTTGGGGGATCGGGAAAATACATCGCTTCAAATGCCCGCTAAAATTGGGGCTAAGTTTCTGGGTCCGTTTGTAGTATCCGGCAGCTTAACCCGGGACTTAAAACTCCGCTTGTCCCACTTGCTTTTCCCAACGCTTCATGTCCGCTCCTCAAGTGTGGTGCTGATCGCTTCCCCTAGATCGTCTCGCCTTCTCCGGGGGGCCCACTTGATAAATCTATGAGGTCGGAGGGGGCAGGAAAAAACAGTGAGGGGGAAGGGTTCTTTCTCATTACTGGAAAGGGGGTTTGGGCCCGGGGGGCGGGGCGGGAACCCCAGGCCCAACTGTTCCTGCTTCTCTCAGGTTTTAAAAAAAGGGGGGGAGAACTAAGGGGGGGGGGACTGTCAGGGGGGGGGGCCGCGCCCCCCGCGGCCGAGGGCCCGGTGGGCGGCTGCAGTGCCGCGACCACCCCGCTCCTGTCCCCGGCCCCCGCGCCCCCCCCTTCCCCCGCGCTTTTGGTGAACGCTGTCCCCGCCTGCCCCGCCCCCGGGCGCGTGCCCCGTGCTTTTGGCGCGCGCGCGCCGGCTTCTTAGATTTAAAGGGCCGCGCCCCCATAATTTGGTCAATTATAGGCGCTGGTTTTTATTTTAGCGGTACGCCCCCCCGCATTCCTGCCGTCCGTTTGGGGTGCTTAGGAGTGTTTGTTGCCCTTTGTGTCCGTTTGTTACCCCTGTCCTCCGTGACGTTCCAGGGCCCTTGCCTGCTTGCCGCCCGCCCTGACCCTTTCCCCCCCGCCCCTTTACCCCAACCTCTGCTGCGCCCTGACCTTTGCCTGTCCCGATTCGCCTCGGTTACGATTTGTTTCACGCAGTACCCCCGGCCCCTCCCAAGCAAGTCACTCGGGGTAACGACCTGGTAGTCTCAGCCCCAGCAATTTCCTTTTCCCCTTTGGGGGGCTTGGTGAAAACCGGGGGCTACTTAGATTGTTCCCCGGGTGGCTTTTCGTATATCGCTTGGGGGGTCCCGCGAAACCACCGACCCGTTTTCATTTTTTACTGAACTAAATGAGACCCTATGCCCGGTACCTGACCCCGACTGATAATAGTGCTTTCCTTGACGTTTTCAGCTCATTGGCGGCCCTCTTTCTTCTCAAGTGAATCAACTTTCACACTGAACAACCAGAGGACCAGGGGTTATGCTCCCTGGCCCATGCAGACGTGGTGCCCGGCCCGGGGGTGGCAGGTCCCTTAGCACCCCGGGTATGCTGCTCTAAGGGTAAAATGGTTTGTTTTGACATTGGGGTTTCCCTTACCTCCCTAAACGTGCCTGGGGTTGTTGGCATTATCTCCCTTCAGCGAGCATCGTTTACAATGAAGAAGGTTGCCAGTGTGTGATGTAGCCAAAGGACGCCCACTGCTTTGCCTTTCTGTGACTCTTCCAGTCTCTCTATATCTCTCTTGCAACCTGCTGATAAAAATCTGTGACACTAAGCTCAGTAGCCACTTCCGTCTAAGGCTATGTCTCCACTGCATAGAAAAACGTCCGTTTTTTCAGAGTTTTTCGTTTTCGAAAAATGTGAAAGAAACGACTGAAAACAGCTCCCATAGACATCTACAGTAAAAATGTCCTGCTGTCTCCACAGCGTCTTTGGTTTGTTTTACAATGCTGTGCATGTTTGCAAAAAAAACGCTACAAAAACCGCGGCAAAAACACGCTAAAAAATGCAAAACGTGCCAAAAAACTGACGTTTTTTCAGCTGCTTTTGACAGGCAGTGGACAAAAAACGTAGTTTTATGAACGTTTTTAGTATTTGGTTTTCTGGTTGTTTTTTGTCCACTGCAGTGTAGACATACACTGCATGCCTAAAAGCATCGTGTTTGAAGCTTCACAATGACGAGATACTGTTCATCAATTGTAAGGTGTTGTCTTGGTCTTATAATGTTTTCAAAAATGTGAACAGCATGACAAGGAAAACTGATTGAATCCAAATTCAAGTTGATCCCCTACATTTATTGGACGGTTCACTTGTGAATTTTGCCACTAAGCTCCTTTTTAGAGATCAGTAAGATGTGTAAAATGTACTGAAACACTGAACAAGTTGTACATGTGCATTCTAAGGTAAGAGATGGTCTCATATAGTTAATTTAAAAAAAACGTCAAGAAATGTTATGTTCATCCAGAAATTTCAACCAAAAGCTAAATATCCTTAACTTTTTGTGAGAGGTGTAGATATTTTCCCTAAAATCATGAGTTAAAGAATCATTCTAGTTACAGATCCAATCACTCACATTATTTCTTAGTGTAGAATCACCATTTTTTCTGCTCATTTTACAACTATTACATTTACTACAGTGCTACATATATACAAGGATTTACCTATGCTCTAATGTCAAGACTTTAGACCAGACCTGCACAGCTTAGAAGAAGACAGCACAATAATCGCCCACAACTAGAATACCCATTTTGGGGTGTAGTTTGCACAAGCCACACCCCTTTGTGATCCGGCTTATAGCCCGTGAACCATGTCGTGCAGGCCTGATTTAGGCACCAAAGTAATTGCTGTTAGAGTTAGCATTATTTTTCCCAAGTAAAAAAAAAAAAAAATAAATAAAATAAATAAAATTAAACTTAATGTCTCACACTGGGTCGCAGGCACACCTGCTCCACTCCTTTCTGCAGCTACTCACCTGTCCACGCTCCAGCCGATATCTCTGCCTGCCAGCGTGCACACCCCCTCGCTAGGACGCGTGCACCGGCTCTAAGTTAAATTTAAAGGGCCAGTGTACCGATGACTGGTGATCACTGGACACTGACCCTATTTAAGCTTGCCCCTTCCTGATTCCCTTGCCAGATCTTTAGTGCCCTTGAGCCTACTGAGAAAGCGTTTCCTGAGTCTAGCTAGTGTTTCCGTGTACTGTACCACTTGCCTCTGTCCCTCAACAACGAACCTTTGCCACCTGTCCTGACCTTCCTGCCTGTCCCTAATTGCGAGTTTGATATACGATTCTGTACCATGTTGCACCTCGGCCGCCACCACAAGCAAGTCGCGTCAGGAGTAGCATACATCTAATACAAATATCAGTGGCACACTAAAAACTAAGTAAAACATCAAGGCATATAGGAATATTGGAAATGCATTACTGCTAAGGAAAATATGAAAAACCTGGGACTCTTAGTTTACAGTTTTTGATCAAAGATTGTATTAAGCTCACCTCCCAATAGCGTCAAGGGGATCCCAGCACAGATGAGTCCCTAACACTGAACATGTTACCTCACTAGGAGTCCATTCAGACTACAACATCTCAGGGAGTGATAGGAACCTGCTACTGAATTATCCTGCACCAGTTTAAAAGAGGTAGGCGGAGTGCAGCAAGCCAATGAGGCTGCCATTCCTCAAATAGACTTCAAAAATCAATTAGGCTGTGCAAATCCATATATTTTGAAAAACGTAAGCATAGGTGCACACTGAAAAGGCAATAGCATACATCTAATACAAATATCAGTGGCACACTAAAAACTAAGTGAAACATTAAGGTATATAGGAATATTGGAAATGTATTACTGCTAAGGAAAATATGAAAAACCTGTGACTCTTAGTTTACAGTTTTTGATCAAAGATTGTATTAAGCTCACCTCCCAATAGCGTCAAGGGGATCCCAGCACAGGTGAGTCCCTAACACTGAACATGTTACCTCACTAGGAGTCCATTCAGACTAAATAGCATACTCAGGGAGTGATAGGAACATGGCTACTCTAATATCCTGCTCACCAGATTTAAAAATATATGGAAAAATATATAGTTTTTAGTGTGCCACTGATATTTGTATTAGATGTATGCTATTGCCTTTTCAGTGTGCACCTATACGTTTTTCAAAATATATGGATGTGCACAGCCTAATTGATTTTTGAAGTCTATTTGAGGAATGGCAGCCTCATTGGCTTGCTGCACTCCGCCTACCTCTTTTAAACTGGTGCAGGATAATTCAGTAGCAGGTTCCTATCACTCCCTGAGATGTTGTAGTCTGAATGGACTCCTAGTGAGGTAACATGTTCAGTGTTAGGGACTCACCTGTGCTGGGATCCCCTTGACGCTATTGGGAGGTGAGCTTAATACAATCTTTGATCAAAAAACTGTAAACTAAGAGTCCCAGGTTTTTCATATTTTCCTTAGCAGTAATGCATTTCCAATATTCCTATATGCCTTGATGTTTCACTTAGTTTTTAGTGTGCCGATGATATTTGTATTAGATGTATGCTATTGCCTTTTCAGTGTGCACCTATGCTTACGTTTTTCAAAATATATGGATGTGCACAGCCTAATTGATTTTTGGCGTCAGGAGTAGCGACCTGGTGGGACTCCCACCTCAGGAAGCCCAACCTGCCTTGCGGTGGGCTGTGGTGAATACTGGGACCTACTTAGATTCTGGTCCCTGGCGTGGCTTATAACACTGCTTGCAGTGGTCCAGAGGATCCACTATTCCTGACCGTTATACTTAATTCCTAAAATAAACCATGCCCAATTTACAATGCTAAAAAAACTGTCCACGATTTATACTAACTGCTACTTTGTGAAAAACACCCTATTCTGAACTAAATGGGTCAAAGCAACTTATATAAAGTGTATTAAGTGCAAGGGAATAAAATAATATGTTCAGCTGGGTCCAGATGTGGCAAACACTTTGTATCAAAATCCATATATAATACACTATGGTAAAACATGTGGTGAAGATTCACAACAGAATGAGGATGCAGTGGTGTTGAAAATATTTCTCTGCAGAAGATGCCTACAGCATGTGCATAGGATTTGTATAATCTCATTCCCTTGCTTGCTAATATAATTTACTGTAGATTTTAGCTGTCAAAATCCACAGCATTTCTGTCATATATGAATTTAGTCTTACTATCCAGCAGTCTGTTGATATCTTAGCAAGATATAATGAATCATCACTTTTTTAAACCCGGAATCCTTTGTTAATCTAAAATAAAACAACCTGAGAACTTCTCATTCTCCTCCTGCTTGAATAGTTTGATAGGGAGTTTTCAATACCATTGCCACAGGAAACCACCTGCTCTAGTGCAAAAACTTTTCTTTGGTCCTTTTGGTAAGGAAAAACTAGTGTCCAAATCCTGTGACCATAGTCCAAGTATACAGTAAAATAGGCATTACTGCTAAGGAAAATATGAAAACCTGGGATTCTTAGTTTGCAGTTTTTTATCAATAATTGATTAAGCTCACCTCCCAATAGCGTCAAGTGGATCTCAGTACAGGTGAGTACCTAACTCTAACATGTTACCTCACTAGGAGTCTATTGAGACTACAACATCTCAGGGAGTGATAGGAACTTGCTACTGAATTACCCTGCACTGGTTTAAAAGAGGTAGGCGGAGTGCAGCAAGCCAATGAGGTTGCCATTCCTCAAATAGACTACAAAAATTGGTTGGGCTGTGCATATCCATATATTTTGAAAAACGTAAGCATAGGTGCACACTGGCAAGGCAATAGCATACATCTAATACAAATATCAGTGGCACACTAAAAACTAAGTAAAACATCAAGGTATATAGGAATTTTTGAAAATGCATTACTGCTAAGGAAAATATGAAAACCTGGGATTCTTAGTTTGCAGTTTTTGATCAAAAATTGTTTAAGCTCACCTCCCAATAGCGTCAAGGGGATCCCAGTACAGGTGAGTCCCTAACACTAACATGTTACCTCACTAGGAGTCCATTCAGACTACAACATCTCAGGGAGATGTGCAGGTCTATGATCTTGTCCCTGACATCCTTAGAAAGCTTATGGACTAATATTTTCATAATATTGAAGTTAAGAAGTGAGCGAATTTGAGAAATATTTTTCAGGTGGAGGCGGCAGGCAGAGGTAAGGGCTTGGATGTGGGGTTTGAAGGATAGGGAGGAGTCAAAAATTATCGCAAGGCAGCGGACTTGTAGGAGCTGTGAAAGTGTAGAGCCATTGACAGTGATCAATCAGGTGAGGGTATAAAGATGATGAATTCGGTTTTCTCCACATTTAGTTTTAGGAGACAGGAGAAGACAGGAGACAGGAAAGGATATGAACCGTAGACACTCTGGAATCCTGGAGAGCACAGTGTTAACATCTAGGCTGGAGATGTTAAGTTGGGTGTCAGCATACAGGTGGTACTGAAAGCCTTGTATTGCTCTGAGTTGACCCAGTCCAAGAGTGTAGATCGAGCTGAATATAGGATCCGGGAACGACCCCTGAAGGACACCAACACAGGGTGCGCGAGAGGAGGTGGTGCGAAAGTGAGACACAAAACCTCCAATCAGCAAGGTATGAGGAGATCCAGGAAAGGGCCAAGTCAGTGATGTCGAGGGATGAGAAGAGTTGAAGCAGGAGGGAGTGGTCAACAGTGTCAAAGGACAGATCTAAGAGGAGAAGCAAAGAGTAGTGGTGCAAGGCTTTAGCAGTTACTAGGTCATTGGTGACTTTGGTTAGGGCGGTTTCAGTAGAATGATGGGATTGGAAACCAGATTGCAGCAGGTCAAAAAGAAAGAGTTGGATGAAAGACAGAAGGACAGTTCAAGGTAGACTTACTGTTCAATAAATTTGGAAGCAAATGGAAGCAGTGAGTTGTGACGATAGTTGGATAGAGAGGAGGGGTCAAGAGATGGTTTATTAATGATGGTAGGGTGCTTAAAGGATGAAGGGAAGATGCCAGAGGCTACATGGGTTTTCTTATCACGCTGCTTGCCTGACTCACAAGCAGTTTCCACTCACTCTGCCTCCTCAGGCTGTGGGTGGTTCTATAGACATAATAAGCATATTCAGCTTCTATCTTGACAAGTACCACAGAGATAATCTTCATTAAACAAAGGCAACAGGTGCTGTGAGCATTGAATACAGTGTGCTTATCTTAAACAGATGCTTATCTTGTTAGAGTTAAGAGAGCACAGTCCTGTCAGTCTTTCTGTCTCTCCCTGCTCTGTCAGTTAAACAGATAACAGATGTCAGTTTGGAAGGCAGGTAGCCATAGCAACCTGTGTGCACAGGTGTGTGAGGCCACCTGTCAGCTAGCTTCCCTGTGTCTCCAGCCAACCCAGGGATTCACTAGGAATCTATGAAGCAAAATTGAGCATGAATTGTGCTGTTGTACAGCCAGGCAGTGAATAACAAAGGAGAATACTAAACGCAAGTATATTTTGAAAATTCTGACACATTGTAAAGTTTGTCTTCAATAAATTCATATAATTATATGGATTTTGGGCAATATGTATGAATTCTGGCACTGAAAGACCAGTTCAAAATCGCCTTAAGGTAGTATAGACTGCGCTGTAATGTATGAACCTGTTCTTCTGCAGTCCATACATACAGGCTCAGTCTAGTGCCAATATGACAACTCAGGCTCAGGCAGACCACCTTTAACTTGGTCTGGCTGTTCGAAATGTTCTGCGCCAAAGTTTTGGTGGCAAAGAATAATAAATGTGTCCACTTCTACTAATGTGCTGCAACACGGCCTAAGAACGACCCAAAACTTTGGCGCGCTAAAAAGTGTCTTTAGCGCGGTACCAAGGCACTTATCGTTCATACATCTACAGAACTGTTTATACATCTATAGAACTGATCTACTACAGCTTTTTTAGGTCAGAATTCTGGCGCAGGCCTGTTCATACATCGCCCTTTGTATTGGGTACACTCTTTAAATGAGATGTCTATAGAGAGGAGTTTGGGAACGCTTCATAGTGCACACCAACCTGTTGCAGCCCATTTAATCTGGCAAACTGCCGTGAATACAAAGTAAAGAGGATAACTTGTCATGAGAAACAGTGGAGAAACAAGTTAACGGAGAAGAGCATTGCGCAGGTCTAGATGTGGGCAGTGGGGACTATGGAATGAAGCTTTCTTTGATGAGATTGATCTTAAAAGTGAGTGGCAAAATCATCTGTTGAGAGGACAGGTAGGGGAGGGTGGACCAGTGGAAGGAGGAGAGAGTTGAAGGTGTTGAATAGTTATCTAAGATTATGAGACACAGAATATATGACAGTGGTAAAGTAATCCTGTTTGGCAAAGGTGAGAGCAGACTTGAAGTTAAGGGATGACTGTTTGTATGTGGCAAGATTGTTGGTGGAGCGGGTTTTCTTCTAGTGGCATTCAGCAACTCCAGAAGCTCACCTCAGCTTTTTAGTCAAATCAGTGTACCAGGGTTGTCTATTGATTATGCGGGTTCTGTTGTGCATGAGGGAGGCAACCAAATTGAGAGTGAAGGTCATTGTGTTGCTGCAGAAAACAGTGGCTGCATCTGTATCATCAAATAAGGAGATAGTAGAGAGAGGTACAAGAGAGTCAGTCCTATGGTTAAGACCCAGAAGGTATATGCGGGGATATATATATATATATATATATATATATATATATATATATATATATATTATATATATTGTGAGCTTGCACAGCTCTGGGATCACCGCATGAGTCTTTCAGGCATGAGACAGAGGCAGAAGTCAGGTACAAACGGCTGCTTGGCTCCGTGGGTTTATTTAAACAGCAGAACAAAACCGATGGCAAACATGCCCAGCAACAACACAAACAAAAAGACTTGCTCATCTGAGCGCTTACTGACAATGGTGTAGTTCCCTCACTATCACCTTGTTGGTCCTACACTGGCTTTCCCCAGTGTGAACACCTCCAGCCCAGAAGGTAGACTGGAGGTACAGCCGACCCCAGTCAGCTACCTGCTGACCTTTTATGCAGCCAGGAAATCCTGGCGTGGAGCCATGGGGAGTAAGCACCCACCCTGCTCTTTGCTTACTCCCAATGAAAGGCCAACCCGGGAATGGCTGGTAGCCGTACTAACGGATTAAACATAGGTCGACAGTTTGTACTGTCGACATCTATTTATCAACGGCCTTTCACTCCACCAAGGCTGCTTATCTTGGTGGCATGCGTCCTGGACTCCCCAGACATATGTCCAGAACCTGGCTGGGATATATACTCCCTTGTAGACCTTCCCAGCTGCGGCCTTACAATATATATATATATATATATATATATATATATATATATATATATATATATATATATATATATATACACACACACACAGAGTGTACAAAAGAGTGCACCCCTCAAATTTCTGTAAATGTTTCATTATATCTTTTTAGGGGCAAGACTGTAGGTATGACACTGATACAATGTAAAGTAGTCCGTGCACAGCTTGTATAACAGTGTAATTTGGCGTGCCTTCCAAATAACCCAACATACAGCTATCAATGTCTAAACCCCCTCACAACATAAGTGTGTACACCCCTAATAGAAAATGGACACTTTGGGGGACATGTATGAACACTGTCTTGGTCTAAGACTTTCCTTGTTCTCCATGGCAACCAATCAGAGCTTCTCTTTCATTCCATATAGTGCTCTGAAAAAATGAAAGGGGCGCTCTGATTGGTTGCTATGGGCAACAAGGAAAGTCTTAGACTAAGACAGTTTTCATACATGTCCCCCATTGTGCCGAAAGTGTCCATATTCTGTGTGGCTACCAATATTTGCCAGCACTACATGAACTCTTTTGGGCATGGAGTTCATCTGAACCAAATAAATTTATCTGGGGCTCATCAGAACACAGGAAAAGGTTCCAGTAATCAATGTCCTTAATCTTGGGCATCATCTATAGAAGAGGCTTCCTTCTGGGACGACAGCCATGCAGACCAATTTGATGCAGTGTGTCGCATATGGTCTGAGCACTAACAGGGTGACCCTCCACCCCTTTAACCTCTTCAGCAATGCTGGCAGCACTAATATGTCTATTTTGAAAAGACAATGCCTGGATATGATGCTGGGCACGTCTACTTAACTTCTTTGGTTGACCATGGTGTGACATGGTCTAAGTGGAACCTGTCTTGTTAAACTGCTATATGGTATGGTCACCGTGCTGCAGTTCAGTTTCAGGGTGTTGGCCATATTCTTATAGCCTAGGGCAGCTTTATGTTGCGCAATTCTATTTTTTCAGATCCTCAGTGAATTCTCTGCCATGAAGTACCATGTTAAACTTCCAGTGACCAGTGTGAGAGAGTACGTGAGCGATAACACTAAATTTAACTGTAACGGGTTGGTGGATTCTCTGGACCACCGCAAGCGATGATAGTTAAAGGGATTTTGCTATGAAGTAATATTGACGTGGGAAGTTTGAAAATTAAATAATATACACTCACCGTCCACTTTATTAGGTACACCTGTCCAACTGCTCTTTAACACTTAATTTCTAATCAGCCAAGCACATGGCTGCAACTCAGTGCATTTAGGCATGTAGACATGGTCAAAACAATCTCATGCAGTTCAAACCGAGCATCAGTATGGGAAGAAAGGTGATTTGAGTGCCTTTGAACGTGGCATGGTTGTTGGTGCCAGAAGGGCTGGTCTGAGTATTTCAGAAACTGCTGATCTCCTGGGATTTTCACGCACAACCATCTCTAGGGTTTACAGAGAATGGTCCGAAAAAGAAAAAACATCCAGTGAGCGGCAGTCCTGTGGGCGGAAATGCCTTGTTGATGCCAGAGGTCAAAGGAGAATGGGCAGACTGGTTCGAGCTGATAGAAAGGCAACAGTGACTCAAATAGCCACCCGTTACAACCAAGGTAGGCAGAAGAGCATCTCTGAACGCACAGTACGGCGAACTTTGAGGCAGATGGGCTACAGCAGCAGAAGACCACACCGGGTGCCACTCCTTTCAGCTAAGAACAGGAAACTGAGGCTCCAATTTGCCCAAGCTCATCGAAATTGGACAGTAGAAGATTGGAAAAACGTTGCCTGGTCTGATGAGTCTCGATTTCTGCTGCGACATTCGGATGGTAGGGTCAGAATTTGGCGTCAACAACATGAAAGCATGGATCCATCCTGCCTTGTATCAACGGTTCAGGCTGGTGGTGGTGGTGTCATGGTGTGGGGAATATTTTCTTGGCACTCTTTGGGCCCCTGGTACCAATTGAGCATCGTTGCAACACCTTGTTGAATATATGCCACGAAGAATTGAGGCAGTTCTGAAGGCAAAAGGGGGTCCAACCCGTTACTAGCATGGTGTACCTAATAAAGTGGCCGGTGAGTGTACATTTTCACCATTCATCATTATTAAAAATTCTGCACCGGTTTTGATTTAGCTGCCCCTTTAGTGATCCATTGTTTACAACTCATCTCCAGGGGATACGACAAGGGCTGAGAGCTCCTCAGTCCTGGTCGCACATGCACAGACATAACCTCTCCTCTCAGGCAGCTACTGAGTGTTCAAACCCCAGGTGCTGTCATTCTACTCCTGTCCTTTGGACTAGTTAGTAATAAGTCAAACAGTGCAAATAAAAAAGAAACCTCAATCAGGTCTGTGCATTGATAAAGAGGAGAAAAAAATCCACCGGTTAAGTTCCTTCAGGGATTTGAACCTAGGACCTAGTTACCTCTCAGCTACTCACAGCTCTTTACATAAATAGACCTTTCTTTCACTAGAGAGAGGAAAGGCATGATGATGTCATCCTGCTGAGTCACATGATATGTAATTCAAACAAATTACACACGCCGCCTTCTGAGCTCACAAAGCTGAAGAGCTGGTAGCAGGAGGTATGAAATGAGATCGTGGCAAAACCCCTTTAAGCCACGCCAGAGCGGAGTCTAAGTAGCCCCTGGTATTCACCAGAGCCTGCCGCAAAGCGGGATGGACTTGCTGCGGCGTGAGGCTACCAGGTCCCTACCTCTGACTTGCTTGCGATGGCGGCCGGGGTAGTGCGTGGTACAGAATCGTAATCCGGAGACATAGTCGGGGACAGGCAGGAGGTCAGGACGGGGGCGGCAGAGGATCGTGGTCAGAGACGGGCAGGGCAGGCGGCAAACAGGCAAGGTCAGGAAACGTAGCGGAACAGACTGGTACATGGGAAATCAATACGGAACTCCAACACTCTCAAAACCCACTAAAGGCACACCAACAATCTGGCAGAGAGTGCAGGAGGCGTATACCATATATAGGACCAGTGGCCGGCAATTGACAGCGGGTACGTGCGTGGCGGCTGGGACAGGCAGGAGCAGAGAGCACAGGAGCGTGGACGGCTAAGTGAACTAGCGCCGGAACCAGGGCAGCAAGGGGATGGTCGCGGGCGGCACCCGCGCCGGACCCCATGCTGGCCCCTTTAGGTCTTCCCTTCTTTTTTAAGAATTCAGAGAGGAGGTCAGATGACAGATTGGCCTCAGGTTCCCACGAACGCTCCTCCGGCCCGAACTCCTTCCAGTTAATCAGAAAGAACCGCTTCCCCCTCACTGTTTTTTCCGCCAGCACCTCCTTGACCTCAAAGATGTTATCAGAGTTGGCCACAGGAGAAGGTGAGACAGATCCACGGGAGAAGCGATTCAGCACCACAGGTTTGAGGAGAGAAACATGGAAGGTGATCGGGATTCGCAGAGTAGGAGGCAAGTGGAGCTTGTAGGACACCGGGTTCAATTGCCGAAGTACAACAAAAGGGCCCAAATACTTAGGGCCTAACTTATAACTGGGCACCTTGAAACGGATATATTTGGCGGACAACCAAACTCTATCACCCGGCTTAAATAGGGGCGGAGGTCTACAGTACCTGTCAGCCTGGACCTTGGTGTGAGTGGAGGCCCGTAGAAAGGCCTGTCGTGTGACTTGCCAGAGTGCCTTGAAGTCATGCACTTGGGCATCCTTGACAGGAACATGACACGAGGTAGCCAGAGGGAGAGGCGGGCGGGGATGTAGTCCAAACACAACAAAAAAAGGAGAGGCTCTAGCGGATTCCGAGTCTAGTGAATTATATGAGAATTCCGCCCAGGGGAGGAGGTCATACCAGTTATCCTGACGGGCAGATACAAAATGTCGTAGGTAGGTACCTAAAACTTGGTTCCCCCTCTCTACCTGCCCGTTAGTTTGAGGGTGGTAAGCAGACGAGAAGTCTAGCTGAACCTGCAACTGACCACTTAGAGCCCGCCAGAATCTCGACACAAACTGGACCCCTCTATCCGAGACGATATGCAATGGGAGACCATGTAACCGAAAAATGTGGTGGGGGGCAGAGGGTAACCCGGCAGGGGAACAAAGTGAGCCATCTTCGAGAATCTATCAGTCACCACCCAAATGACCGTGTTACCAGAGGAGGCCGGGAAGTCTGTAACAAAGTCCATGGCTACAAGGGACCAAGGTCTTTCTGGTACCGGGAGAGGCTGAAGCAGACCCGCGGGTCTGAGACTAAGGAATTTATTACGGGCACAGGAGGTACAAGCCAGGACAAAGTCTCTAACATCTTGAGCGAGGGAGGGCCACCAACAGTAACAAGAGATTAATTGCAGAGACTTATGAACTCCAGGATGACCAGCTGTTCGTGAGGAATGTCCCCACTTCAGGATTCGAGGCCGCATGGCAGGGCGGACGTAGGTCTTCCCAGGAGGTAGATGTTGAAAGTCCATGGGGGCCGCCGTGAGGAGTCGTTCTGGAGGAACTATGTGCTGCAGAGGCGGCTCCAGGCCCAAAGCGGGCGAAAAAGAGCGACCACCTGGCTGGTTGAGGATTCAGTCGTTGAGCAGACTGAAGATAAAGAAGATTTTTATGATCAGTGAACATATCGATGAGGTGGCGAGCCCCCTCCAGCAAGTGCCGCCATTCTTCTAGGGCTAAATTAATGGCCAGTAGTTCGCACCTATTGAGGAGGCGTCCACTTCTAGGACAAACAGATGCTGCAGGTCCGGGCGAGACAGAACAGGAGCTGAAGCGAATGTTGTTTTAAGGCGATCAAAGGCTTCTTGGTCTTCTGGAGGCCAGGATTTAGGGTTGGCATTCTTCGTCGTAAGGGCCACCAGCGGGGCCACGAGCATGGAGAAATGCGGGATGAACGGTCTGTAATAGTTTGCAAACCCCAAAAAGCGTTGGATGGAACAAAGGCCCACTGGTCAAGGCCACTGTAAGACCGCTGAAAGCTTAGAGGGATCCATCTGGATACCCTGATCCGAGACGATATACCCTAGGAAGGGCAACGAGGTGCGTTCAAACAAACATTTCTCCAGTTTGGCATATAACTGGTGGCTACGGAGACGTATGAGCACCTGGCAGACGTGATGGCGGTGAGTCTCTAGATCAGGAGAGAAGATTAAAATGTCATCCAAATAGACAATAACACAGACGTAGAGAAGATTGCGGAAGATCTCGTTGACGAAATTCTGGAACACCGCCAGAGTGTTGCAGAGGCCAAAGGGCATGATGAGATATTCAAAGTGGCCATCTCGGGTATTAAAGGCCGTTTTCCATTCGTCGCCTTCACGGATACGAATCAAGTTGTATGCTCTGCGTAAATCCAACTTGGAAAAAAATTTTGCGCCACGCAGGCGGTCAAACAGCTCCAAGATCAGAGGCAGGGGGTATCGATTTTTTATCATGATTTTATTGAGTCCCCGATAATCGATACAGGGGCGGAGAGTACCATCTTTCTTTTCAACAAAGAAAAATGGAGGAGACGAACATGGGTTTCTGCAGAGGGGTCACCAGGAGACGCAATTTGGACATCAGCGCGTGGCTTACAAAATTTCCAGCGGACCCCGAATCAAGGAAGGCGGTGGCTTGAAAGGTGCTGTCTGTCGAAACTCCACATAGTACGGGAATGATCAGACGGGGAGAGGCCGCTCTGACACCTAGGGATGCCTCTCCTGCGAGCCCTAGGTGCGAGAGTTTTCCGGGCGCACCGGACAGTCCCCAATGAAGTGGCCAGAACCGCCACAGAAGAAGCACAGCTGCCTCTGACGACGCTGCGAACGTTCCTCCTGGGTCAGGTGGGCCCTCTCGACCTGCATGGGTTCGTACTCAGGAACCATTGGCGGAGGAAGTGGAGGTCGTTGGAAAACGGGAGCCAGACGAGGTAGCCGGCGAGGTCAGGCGACCTCCCGTTGGAGGCGGAGCTCTTGTTGTCTCTTGGCAAACCGAATATCAATTCGAGTGGCTAACTGAATCAGTTCGTCCAGAGCGGATGGCAGGTCCTGACCAGCGAGCTCGTCTTTAATAAGCCCAGAAAGGCCTTGCCAGAAAGTCGCCACCAAAGCCTCATTATTCCAGTCCAGCTCTGAGGCTAGGGTGCGGAACTGCACGGAGTACTGACCCACAGTAGAGTCGCCCTGACGGAGACCGAGCAGAGCTGCGGCAGCGGCGGAGGTGCGGCCAGGTTCCTCGGAGACGGTGCGAAACCCCTGGAGGAAGGTTTGCCGTCAACGGATCTCCTCGGTCCCATAGCGGAGTGGCCCAGGCCAAGGCTTCCCCCGATAAGAGGGTAATTATAAAGGTCACCTTAGCCCACTCGGTAGGGAATTGATGCCCCAATATCTCAATGTGGATGGAGCATTGACTGATGAAGCCACGGCATTTCTTAGGGTCTCCATCATAGCGTGCGGGGAGCGGCAGATGCAGAGATGGTCCCGATGCAGGAGCAGGTAGAGAAATGGCTGCAGGAGCAACTGGTGCTGGTGTGGCGGCAGCAGCCGCAGGCGGAGGTAGACGGGCCGCAAGGTTCTGCATCATGGCCGCGAGCTAGTCAATACGCTGACTCTGCTGGGCGACAGCCGTCGTGACATCCCGGAGATCGGGCAAGGGTACCCTGGCGGAATCCATGGCCAGATTGTTCTGTAATGGGTTGGTGGATTCTCTGGACCACCGCAAGTGATGATAGTTAAGTCACGCCCTTTAAATCTAGACCAGCCGTCGCGCGCACGCCCTAAGCAGCGGGTACGCGCACGCCGGCTGGGACAGGCAGGAGCAGAGAGCACAGGAGCGTGGATGGGTAAGTGAACTAGCGCCGGAGCCCGGACAGCAAGGGGATGGTCGCGGGCGGCCGCGGCACCCGCGCCGATTCCCATGCGGGCAGGGGGGGTGGTCACGGGGGGCGACGGCACCCGGGCCAGCCCCCATGACATTAACACACCTGACCCCAATTCACACCTAATACCTCATAACATTAACAAGTCACATGACACCGTGGAGGGAATATGACAAATTGGGCACAATTTGTCCATTTTCACTTAGGGATGTACTGACTTTTGTTGACAGCGGTTTAGACATTAATGGCTGTGTGTTGACCTAGTTTGAAGACATACCAAATTTATACTGTTATACAACCTGCACACTGACTATGTTACATTGCACCAAAGTGTTATATCTTCAGTGTTTTCCCATGAAAAGATATAATAAAATATTTTCAGAAATGTGAGGGGTGTATTAACTTTTGTGACATACTGTATACTGCTAATTTGGGTGATTGTTGGTAAATTGGTATTTAGTTGCTGTCTGGCAAATATAATTTGAATGTATTAGTATTACCTAACAACTATTATTGGGGAATGTATTGGTTATATATATTACCCCCCCAACTATGTAATTATTAGGGAATTTAGGGTGTGTATTTATATATATATATATATATATATATATATATATATATATATATATATATATATATATATATATACATACATACACACACACAATAAATTCCCTAATAATTACATAGTGTGTGTGTGTGTATGTATGTATGTATATATATATGTATATATATATATATATATATATATATATATATATATATATATCACCAATGAATTCCCCAATAATAATATATATATCACCCAAATTAGCAACATAAAATGTAGCCTTTAAGTAGTACACCTAAAAGCACCAAGCACAATTGTGTGCATGCAAAATAACAATTAACTGACAGCCATCAATAAAGGGACAAGGGGTCAAATTGGCTAGCATTCACTATATTAGAAGACTAATTGCATGCTGCTGCTCGACTGAGCCATCACTGTTACCACATTGTGTGTGTTTGTGCATATACACATACATACTTGACACACACCCATCCACCCACAGCGGATTGCAAAAGTATTCATACCCCTTGAGCTGTTCCTTATTTTTAAATGTTACAGCCACAAACAAGCATTTCCAAATGTATCCAATGTAAAAAAAAAAAACTAACATTATATTAACAAAGCATTTGCCGACCGATCTGACTGAGCTAGAGCAATTTTGCAAAGAATGATGGGCAAAAATTCCAGCCTCTAGATGTGCTAAGCTGGTAAAAACATTCCCCAACAGACTGCAGCTGTCTTTGCAGCTAAAGGTGGTCCTACAAAGTATTGACTATGAGGGCTGAATACACATGCATGTCACGCTTTTCAGTTTTTTCATCTGCAATAATTTCAAAAGCATGTATCATTTACTTTACCCTTCACAAATACTTTATAGTTTGTGGCTGTAACGTTTAAAAATGAGGAACAGTTCAGGGGGTATGAATATGTTCACAACCAACTGTATGTATAGCTAGCTGTAGATATCTACATATTCCTACATATAAAATCAGAGATGTAGTATGGGCCTACATATGACTATTGCAACTGTATTCCAAAACTGTTGTACGGCACTGTATGTACAGTCTAAGTAATAAATTTAGTACACAATACATACTCTGCTTAAAATAATTATACACACATACATTTTAGCAAAAGGGAAATAAAACAGGGACACTTTTTTCAGTCCATGTATTTGTTTTTTGTGGTAATTTATATATCAATTAGTGCTGTAATTATTCATGGTCAAATTTATTTAGTAAAAACACACTTGTTGAAATTGACGAAAACTGTAAATAATTGAGACCTTGATCACTATATGGAGACATTTTAACAGATTTTTTTAAATGAAAAAAAAAATGCTGTTAGCATTACCCAATGCAGAAAAACACAGAACAATGGTATGCAAGTATGAGTTATCTCTAACTGTATCAAGCAACAAGTACATACAGATGCAGCACTCGCCTCTATGACAATTAGTACATGTTGCAATCTGTAGCTTGTTAGTTATATTTTAATTTGTAGCTTCTGCTTTTTATGTATGGTTTTTAACCCCTTAAAAATCATCAACTGTCTTGTGGTGGCAAGCGATGTGGTCCCTAGTTTGCAGCAATGTCTTTTAGTGTTGTAAAAGTAGTGTGGTGGAGGCTTGCAGCTAACCAGTATAACTGTGCCTAGAACAAAGCTGAACTAATACCGTGTTTCCCCGATAGTAAGACACCCCCGATAGTAAGACGTAGCGGGGAGTTTAGGGAGGTCGACTAATGTAAGACGTACCCCGAAAGTAAGACGTAGTAAACTGTACTTTGTCTGCGCTCGGGCGCTGCGATGGCCCGGGCGCCGACAGGGACGCTTCAGCTATATGCGGCTCCTCAGGGAGCGCATATGGCTGAATGCCGAGCACAGCGCACAGTGTCCGGGCGCTGCGCTGGCCCAGACACTGTGCGCGATTCCTTCACCTATATGCGAATCCTCCAGAGCGCATACAGGTGATGGGATACCACTGCGGGGCAGAGAGCGAGCGCTCCGTGCTCCGCAGTGGCCTCCGGGCGACCGCAGACTCGCGGCTGTCCGGAGCTCCCGTCATCACGCTGCGTGCGCGGCCTGATGATGTCACCCGCCTGTGCCGGCAAGAAGATAGAGCAGAGCCAAGAGCGCGGAGACGGAGCAGCGGGGATCCAGGTAAGTGATTGTTTGTTTTTTTATTTTGATATTATTGCCTACAGCCTGCCTAAACCTGCCTACAGCTGCCTATACCTGCCTTATACCTGCCCTATACCTGCCTACAGCTGCCTTATACCTGCCTACAGCCGGCCCTATACCTGCCTACAGTTGCCTATACCTGCCTACAGCTGCCTATACCTGCCCTATACCTGCCTACAGCCGGCCCTATACCCTGCCTACAGCCTGCCCTATACCTTCCTACAGCTGCCTATACCTGCCCTATACCTGCCTACAGCTGCCTATACCTGCCTTATACCTGCCTACAGCCGGCCCTATACCAGCCTAGAGCTGCCTATACCGGCCTACAGCTGCCTGATACCTGCCCTATACCTGCCTACAGCTGCCTATATCTGCCTACAGCCGGTACTATACCTGCCTACAGCCGTCCCTATATCTGCATACAGCTGCCTATACCTGCCTACAGCTGCCTATACCTGCCCTATACCTGCCTACAGCCGGCCCTATACCCTGCCTACAGCCGGCCCTATACCAGCCTATGGGGCCATATACCTGCCAATATAAGACATACCCCGAAAGTAAGACATAGTGGGACTTTTGGGGGTAAAAAGAATGTAAGACGCTGTCTTACTTTCGGGGAAACACGGTAGCTCTGTTTCTGAACTAACACCTTTGATAGAGGCTATAGCCCAGTGACTGGACTAGAGCCTGGGTAAACCCTTTACAGCCAGTCATGGGCCAAATGGACTGCAGGCCAATCTTTTCTGCAAGCCTGCTATTCGGGCACAGTACTGTATTTTTCGGACTACAAGACACACCTAGGTTTTAGAGTGGGAAAATAGGGGAAAAAAAATTTAGGCAAAAAGTGCAGACTGATTGGTACCATTTTGGGATAGATGCAACTTTTTGATCACTTTGTGTTCCAATTTTGTTGGATATTAAAGGACCAAAAAAAACCAATTTTGACATTTGGAATGTTTTTTTTCTTCTATGGTGTTCTGCGCATGGGATAAATGTTATATTTTAATAGATTCGACTTATATGGATGCGGTGATACCAAATATGTGTGACTATTTTTATTTGTAAAACAGCAAAAGGGGGTGATTTAAAAATGTATTATTTTTTTTTTTTACTTTAACACTTAGTCCACCTAGGGTACTTGACCACTAGTGGGCACAATTCCTTGTCCTATATATAGCAGTACTATTATATTACTGTACATAGGACTTTCATTCATTACATATTACACCCTACATGAGGGGGGTTATCGGAGGGAGCAGCACCGCTCCTCCTTCAGCTGGCAGCGTCTAAGGTGTTAAGAGCCGGGATGGTGCCGGCTCCATCCCTGCTGCTATCCACAGCTGTCGCCCGCATGTTACTGCCGCTGTCCGCCCACATCGAACTGCAGTCGCCGCCACCCGCAACAAGCTATCTCTAGCCGGTTGGAGAAGAGCGATGGCTGCGGGAAGTATGTTCAGACTATAAGAAACACACCCCTGTTTTTCCCCAAAATTTTTGGGGAAAAAAAGTGCATCTTAGAGTCCGAAAAATACGGTATGTGTTTCCATAACAGCATCCTATGTCATAATAACACAGCTTATAATACATAATAATTATATATATATTGGAGTTCCTTTCATTTGTTCCGATAATCTCACACACAATAGTTAACACAGATGTTGAATATTCAATTGTCGCTGCTTTTTATTTATCACAATTTAAAATTATTTGAATTCCATAATGTACTTGAAGTTCTATAGTAAGTTTGTGACTTGTAGAAAAAAAGCTATAAGCCAAAGTTCCTTGTCAGTTCATAATTCAGAGGAACGAGCAGTTCACCAGGCGGGCAATCACACACCTATGCGATGTTTTGAAGGTCTGTAACACCTTCTTTCTCAAGGATGTAGATCCACCTTCAGACCTCCCTTAAATATACGAGTCAACCTCTACAAATACATAGTATCAAAATTATATCAAAACCCTCAGTAATAGCTACAAAATATTAAGACCATCCTACCATTTAGAGGGATGACAGAAAAAAAGATTCCAATTTTCATTTAACCCCCCTGGTGCCAGAGTCTCCAGGCTGAATATCCAGCTAACTTCTTTACACAACAGACTTTTTCTAAAGGAGGAGCCCTCAACCCAGTCTAACTGTTCAAGAAAGCACCATAGGAGTTCTGAGACTTCGTGTCGCTCTTCATAAAAATGACGAGCAACAGTACTCTCATCGTATTTCCTAATACCCAGTGTCATAGAGACAGTGTCATCTTCTTTTAACCCCTTAAGCCCCAGGCCTGAAAAGTAGTTAATGACCAGAACATTTTTTTAGTTTTTGCCTCCTTGCGTTTCAACAGTTGTAACTTTTTTAGTTTTTCACTGACGCAGTTGTATGAGGCCTCGTTTTATTCTAGACAAGTTGTTCTTTATGGGGGAATAGTTTAAGTTCACTTATAAATAATTGCAGATTTTTTTTTTACTTTTTTTATTTTTTTGAAAAATTTTTTTTTTACACCATTCACATTTCAAACTTAATAGCTTGTTAGATTAATTCTACAGGTTATTACGGTCTTGTGGATACCTAATATGTGTAGAGTTTTTTTTGTGTGTGTAATATATGCATAATTATTTTTTATTAAATATTTATTTTTATTTTATTATTTATTTTTTTTATTCATTTTTTTACACTTTTTATGTTTTTTATTTTTTTTTTTAAATCCCATGAAGGGAGAACTGTTTTACATTTTTTTTTGTACACTTAGTAATGTATTAGCATGACACATGCAGTGATCAAGGCAGCTCACAGAGTGTCCTGGTCACTGGTTTGTTACACACAGTCCTGGGGCCATGTAGGTCCCCAGGGCTGACTGTGCAGCCCTTCCCCGGGCTCTGTCGGGTGACCGGGTGTTCCGGTCACCCGACAGAGCAGGGGAACCCTTTGCACCCACTTCCCGGTGCTCGTAGGAGCTGCACTGGGAACAGGGCTGTGTAATACAGCCCCGATCCCAGCGCTTCTGCGGCGCCGGGAGCTGCAAACCCCGATGTCTGCAGCAACGCCAAAAGACGTCGCTGTAGACAAACGACCCGCACCAGCCGATGTCAAAAGTCGCTGGGCGGTCATTAAGGGGTTAATCTTTTTAAAAGTACACATGGCAGAGCGGTGTTCATTCAACCACAGCTTAACTGGCCGAGGGGTTTGGCCCACATATCCTTTCCCACACAGGCATTTGAGCAAATATATTACTCTTTTGCTTTCACAGGTATGGTAGCCTCTGATCGGGACTTTGTTCCCCTAAATTGTAGGCATTACATTTGTCCCTCGGATTATGGAATGGCAGTTCAAGAACGGGTAAGTACCAGTGCATTTAATAGACAATCTAGTTTATTGTTCCTATGTATTTTGATGACAGAGTTAAGCTATGCCTACACAGCACAGGTTTTCCATCGGATTTTTGGTGGTTTTAGTATTTAGAAACCGCTGAACATCCGACAGAAAACCGTCCACATAGTCTTCAATGCAAAAAACGACCTATAGTAATTTTTTTCTAGTTGGTTTTCAAAGTCGCCTGACCCCGTTGGTTTTTAAAACATTGGAAATTCCGACGGAGTCCGGTAGAAAATTTAATACTGAAGTCTATGTCGGGCAGGTTTTTGAACAGTTTTTGGCGCGGATCTGCTGAAAAACTGCTCAAGTGTTTAAACAAGGCATTTATATTTTAAAACCAGTGAAACTGCCTGAAAAACCATCCAAATAAACCACACCAAAAACCTCAACAAACAAATAAAAACCACTCAAAAAACTGGTCAGAAACCCAGCTGATGTGGACAAAAAAATGACAAAATACTCAGGTTCAAAATATTTTTTAGGATTTGGTTTCCAACGAGTTTTTTGTCCTATGCAGTGTAGACCTAGCAATAGGCAGTGTCTACACGGCAAGTGTCCAAAATCCAATGGCATTTTGACACTTGCAAGACCGCATTTTTTTAAGTAGATTTGTGCAAAAGTCGCGATCAGTTTATGGATTTGCCGTCGGCCCCGTAGTGGTGGAATCGTCGCCCAGATGTGCGATTGCCCACCTGGTCAAATGCTTGTTCCTCCGAATTATGGACTGACAAGGAGCTTTGGCTCATTACTTTTTTTCTACAATTCACGGACTTACTACAGAACTGCAAGTATATTATGGATTTCAAATCATTTTAAATTGTGATGAATAAAAAGCAGTGAAAATTGAATATTTAACGTCTGCATTAACTATTGTGTGTGTGAAACAGATTATAATACATACAGGAGCATGCAAATACAGGGAATCTCCTGGTTGTGTAGGGTCTGTAGATTTGTTTTTAAATTCAATTTTACGTAAGTCAGAACAGGTACATTTCTTTGCTGTAATTCCAGCCCAGTTTTTTTCTTTCATTTTGGACAGTGAACACCCCTTTCACATTTGTTTTGTGGTCTGTGCCTCTGTTAGTACGTGTTTAAAATGTGTGGTTTGGCGTGCTGGCACTTACAGTTCCACGGATGCTGTGGAACTATAAGTGTCAGAATGTCACACCACACGTTAAACACATGGACTAATCGTATGGATGCAGATTCGTTCATGTGTTTAAAGGGGTTCTCTCGGAAAAGAAGAAAAATAAATACATAAACTACATGTCATAATGAAAAAATGCCTGAATACGTTTAATTAGAAAAAGTCTTCTCGGTTCGTCTAGGGGATTATCATTAAAGCAGAAGAAAATGGATGCCGGGACGGTCACATGCCCGGCCTTACTGTTCAGAGCTGATCTGATTCCAATTCATTTCCACAAGTGCCTGCTATACCTAATTGCCAGCACTGTCCATGTAATAGGGCAGGCTCAGGTCTTAAACCTGCTTCATACACCTCTGATGATGCCATGATGTACATGTATAGTCAAGGGTTTGTTTGTTTTTTTTGCTAAATGCAATTTTTAAGCATTTTTGTGTTTTTTTTTTTTTAAACTTTTCCAAGCCACTATTAAAGAAAAATAATCATGCTATTTTTACTTTGGCCACAGAGCAAACACAAAGGGTATGTTCACATGGCATAATTGTGGGACGTATTTTCCACTGCCATGGCATTATTATCATGGCAGCCACAGGCCTCATGCAGCCTTCCTTAGCCGCCATGAAAAAAATTGCAAACACCAAAATTATGTTTTACATGTCCATGAAAAATTTGAAAAAGTGATCAAAAAGTTCATTTTAAACCCAATAATTGGAAATTAATAAATAAAATGCATTAGCTTGTAAAAATTGTTCCCTTAGGGTTTCTTTTGGGCTAAACAAAAAAATTATTTTTAAAAAGGGGATTTTTTTTTAAAATGTTGTTTAGATTTTTGGGCTTTTTCGTTGGCTAAAACGTTTTTAATATTTCAGTTTTCATTTTGATGCAAATTTGCTATCACCGAAATTGTACTGAACTACAGAATACAGATAACACATCACTTAAATTGAAGAGTGGACTCTATAAAAACTAATACCCCACAAAAATGTTGCAATTGGGTTTGTTGATGTTGCACCCCACATAGAATTTATGTTCTGGTCGATAGCATCACTAAAATGTACATCTTGTCCCACAAAAAACAGGCCCTCCTATGGCTAGGGAGAGAGAAGAATAAAAATTTATGGTTCTTGGAAGGGAGTGAGGAAAAAACAAAAAACAAATACCTGCAACCTGAAGGGGGTAAAAAAGCATATATTGGCCCACCAGCTAAATAAATAAACACACAAGGTTGGCAACAAAGAGACAAAGAAAAGACAAGGGAACGCTAGGTAAAGAACAGAAAGAATAAACAATATCGACAAAAGCATTTATATTTAAGGATTTAACCTGTACCTTTACACATTGTGAGAAGTCAACCAAGTACGGGAATCCCCACAGGTTTTTTAGGACATTTAAGGGTGCCAAGTGTTGAAGAGCAAATAAATTGTGTTAGTTGAAATAGGAGCGAGTTCCTCCATACATTGTGATCGTTCCTCTCAAGAAACATGCCCAACAATGGCCCGTTTGTTTCCAGTGGACAGCTATTGTTTGCCGGGCAGTAGAGAGAAAATTACGTAAACGTCCCTTTGAGACTAAACAGACAAGTCCCAGAATCAGAGAGAAGACCTATATCCAGGTTGAAGGTTACTTTAGTCATCGAAAAATTGTTATATAAATCAAATATCACTTGCAAAAATGGCTTAATACATGGAGAATCCAACCATATGTGAAAGTAAGTACTTGTCTTGGCCAAATACTCCAGTGAATATAGGAAGTAGTAGGATAGTCTTGTCTTGTACCATCGAGAAGGGGGGAGAGCCACCAAAAATTGGTTGGTGCAAGGATTTTTTTTGTACCATCTACACAGTTTATAATTCTTTTCCTGTGAGTGTGGGCATACATTTTTGACCAGTCGAAAAAAGTCTAAGAGCGACATAGGGCTATTCCCATTTGTCCTGGAAAGGAGTGGCTACATCTTCAGTCAACACTTCCCTCAGAAACCCATGGATCAACTAGACAACTTTAATAGGGGAGAGAGGATGTATACATAGATTATCAAAGAGGATAAGCCTTCTATAAAGCTCGGATCTAGAACCAAATGATTGTTTTAAAAAAAAAAAAAAAATCACTAACTGTAATTGTAACAGCCAGTCAACAGTACATGGAGCATTAGGAGATAGGTCTAAAAATTGGTGTATATGATTAGAAGACTAAAAGCGGCAAATGGTCACCTTAGAAGATCTTGTCTGTGAGTATAAAGTTGTCCTGGTCAAACATTCAGGGAAAGCTAGATTACCAAAAATTGGGGACAGAGGTTTTGAAGAGAGGTTATATTTTTGGAAGTATCAGTCAATAAAGGGCAGAAGGGTTGACAGTAAGAAAGATCTAATGCTTGCCCCTGCTCTAAGAGTTGAAGGAAACCATACCAGGGAGGTGGAAGGTAACTCAGAAAGTTGTGATCTTAGAGAGACCCACCTTTTAACTACACTACCATGAAATAAATCAGTATACAGTTGGCCAAAGTAATAATAATAATATTTATTTATATAGCGCCAACATATTCCACAGCACTTTACAATATAGAGGGTATAAGCACAGAAGAACCAGACATTACATTATAGAAAAGCTACTTACAAATCAGACACGAGGTGTGAGGGCCCTGCTCGCAAGAGCTTACAATCTATTAGGGTGTATGGGTGAAACATGTTCCAGAGAACTGGTGCAATACGTGAAAAATCTAGGAGAAGGGCATGGGAGGATCGGATGAGTGAGGTGTGTAATCTTAGATCAGTAGCAGAGCGGAGATATCGGCTAGGGTAGGGTGGTAGACAGAGATGAGGGAGGAGATGTAGGGGGGTGCAGCGCTGTGGAGAGCCTTATGGGTGAGAGTGATGAGTTTATGTTGTATTCTGTACTGAATAGGCAGCCAGTGCAGTGACTGACACAGGGTAGAGGCATCAGTATAGCGGCTGGAAAGAAAGACAAGCCTGGTTGCTGCATTCAGGACAGATTGGAGAGGGGAGAGTTTACAGAGAGGAAGACCAACAAAGTAGCTATACAACAGAGAAAAAACTTAGGAAGACCCTCTCCACTGTTCTCTTTTCAACACATAAGAATTGCAGATTTGATCCTGGGGTGATCTGTGCCCCAGATAAAGTTTAGAGAGCGCATGTGGAGCTTATGAAAACACCACCTTGGGCAAGGTTGTGGAGTCGGTAAGCCAAAGCTCCGACTCCTCAATTTCCCACACTCCGACTCCCATTCCCTCCTACATGGTGTATGTTTAAAAGATAACTTTACAGTAGTAAAATGGTGCAAATGTAATGACCAGCTATCACAAAACGTCTATATTAGACTTAGTTATCCTGAGCGGGATGTCCAGCCCACAATGCATCAATATCAGAAAAGATCAGGATAAAGACAACTATTTGATATTGCAAGGAATTTTTACTGTGTCGAATCTTCATACGTTATATTCCAAATATTAGCGAGATACACGCATCATAAACATTGTTGCAAGGGCTATTGATACAACATAGAGAGCAATACCATACGTTAGAGTCTATTGCCTACCCTAATCATAATCCCTTAGAGCGAACAACGTCTGGTCCTGTACGGGCGGGTAGTATGGCTAGACTCACGGTGTGCTGCTCAATATGGAAGGTACTTTCAGCAGAGCCGCTTATCCTCCTTGTGGATCGCTCGATCTCTTCAGGGGCTACACTCGTACTCTCAGCAAACAGGAACGATAGGCTCTGCGCCTGCGCGACGTTTCGGGGAACACCCCCTTTGTCAAGCTCACCTGCAATAGGTAGGGGCAGGGCTAAATACCTGTCGTCTCGTTCTTGTTAACACTTGAATGTCTGGCTACTATTGACATTGCTGCTGCCTATCTTTTTGGACTAAGTGTTAGAAGCTAAACAAGCCGTAGCTTATATTCTATGTGCCCTATTGCAACTCATCCTGCAGAAAGGTATGACTAAATAAATCACCATATTACAAAAAAACGCTCCATCTACATTCTTCGTTTAATCCTATTGGACTGAGCGCATCCAGCCTATTAATCCAGAGACGTCTCTGAAGTAGACGTCTTTTGATATTAGTATACTCATTTGATTCGATATGTTCAATAACCTGCCATCTAAGGTCGCTTACATTATGTCCAGAGTCAAAAAAATGTTTGGCGATAGTTGTTTCGCCATATTGTTTTTTTTGTTGTTGTGTCCTCTTGTATGCCTTGTGCCATTTTTGTATGATACAGACGAATTTGTGACTTATGTTCATTGACTCTTATCCGTACTTGTCTAGAGGTTTGCCCAACATAGATTTTACCGCACGGACATTTAAGTAAATAGATAACATTAGTTGTGTTACAGGTATAATAGCCTCTATTACGTATGGGATATCCCTTAGTTGGATGAGAAATTGTATCACCTCGTATAATGGCAGAGCAATTCTGGCAGTTAAGGCATGGAAACGTGCCTTTCTTTTTAGTCGATAACACTCCCTGCCGTGTTTTGGTAACTCTGAGATCAGAGTGTACTACCATATTTGTAATCGTCTGGCCTTTGCGGTATGTAAATTGGGGTTTGTCTTTGAAGCATCTCCCATATATGGGATCGCTTTGAAGGATATTCCAAGCTTTGTTAATGGTATTTTTAATTAATTTGGCATGATCGTCATACACTGATAAAAACATTATTCTATTGGTGTTTGATTTTTGTAATTTACTTGTCAGAGCTTCCTCTCTCGTTTTCTTGGAGACTTCATTTGCTGTTTTTATTAACTCCTTCCTGGAATAACCCCTGTCGGCAAAGTTATTTATCATTTGTTGTTTCTTTTTGTGATACTCGCTATCTGTGCTACAGATGCGCCTTAGCCTCGTAAACTGTCCTTTCGGGATTGCATTTGTTACACTAGGAGAATGGAAGCTATCATGGTGTAACATATTATTTCTATCCATTTCCTTTTTATATAAAGTAGCTTCTAATTTTCCATTATTTTTATAGACTGTTACATCTAAAAAATTTATGTTTGACTTACTGCTAGTTGGAGTAAATTCTAGTAGAGGATGAATCTTATTGATGTAGGAGACAAAATGTGTTAATTGTTCCATACTTCCCAGCCAAACGACAAAAATATCATCCACGTATCTTGACCAGTGTCCAATGTATTGGGCAAATGGTCCGTGGATGATATGCTGACTTTCTACGTGTTCGACATATATATTAGCAAAGCACGGGGCAATCGGAGACCCCATCGATGTGCCTTGTTTCTGCATATAAAACTCCGTACCAAAACGGAAATAGTTGTTATACAAAATAATTTCAAGCAATGCTATTAATAGTTCGATTTTTCTATTGGTAAGGTTATGATCACTTTTTAAGTGTTCTCTGACTAACTCTATACCCTCTTGTGTGGGGATATTGGTATATAAACTTTTAATATCCAAGGTGCACAGTATGGTATTGTCGGTCACCTCAATCTGTTGAATCTGCCTAAGGAATTCATTAGTATCCTTAAGGAATCTAGGTAGGTTTTTCACTATAGGCTGTAGAAACTCGTCAATGTATGTGGCAACGGGCTGGAAGATTGACCCGATTCCGGAGACAATCGGTCGTCCCGGGGGGTCTTTCAAAGTTTTATGAATTTTGGGCACTAGGTACAGAATGGGGGCACGAGGATGATCAACTGTTAAGAGTTTATTAGTAGCATTATCTATCACCCCTAATTCTTCTGCTTCCTTCAACACCTGGTCAATCATGTTTTTGATTTTTAAGGTGGGATCTGTTTGGGTCGGTTGGTATACAGTCTGGTCACTAAGTTGTTTTTTAGCTTCACTGAGATATGCATCCTTATCAAGTACGACCACCGCACCTCCCTTATCGGCAGGTCTTATAATAATTTGGTCATCTTTTTGTAATTCCTTAAGGGCTGTGCGTTGGTCACTTGTAAGGTTATTCGACCGCTTGGTTCTATTAAGCGATGTTTCCCATCTCTCTTTCACCTCTTTTTTGACAAATTGTTCAAAGATATCGAGGGTGGGACTGCTGATTGTAGGATTGTAAGTACTCTTTTTATATAATTTGTTAGTTTTACTGGCAGTGCCAACCCCTTTATCCTTGAACATCATACGTAATCTTATTTTTCTACAAAACAGATAAAAGTCCTTTTCAAAATCAAATATATCCATATTCATCTTAGGGATAAAATTTAGTCCTTTATTCAGAACTTGCTCAGCGTTTTTGTCAGTGTTTTCGATGATAGATTGACAACTAGGTTGTTTACTTCTTCTTTGTTGCGGCTTTTTTCGTTGCATTTTTTCTGGTACCCAAAGATTCTTCTGATGTTTCGCTGTTGCCGCTGTCCATCTTTTTCTTCTCCTTTAAAAAAGGTTGATTTTGCCTTGGTCTGAGTGTCATACGGTTACTGTCAGACGATTCTGCTTCTGTTGAAGTGTTGTCATTCTGCTTGCGCCTAGCCCAATTAGCTTTGTAATTTTTGCGCTCTTTCGCCCATGTGTATACTTTATCCTGTGCGTAGTCCCGCGTGTCTCTTTCGAATTTCCGTAGTTTCACAGACATCGTTTGCTCCTTTATTTTTTGAATATTAGAGTCGAGTTCTTCCTGCGTTTTTTCATACAATTCTTTTTGTGTACTTTTTAACTCTTGCTGGATTTTAGTGATATCGTCCTTGAGTTTTAGTAGCGCCTGTTGTATGTGCTGCACCGTAAGCAGCATTAGATCGAGGGAATATCTATTGCTAATTGCATACCATTTCTGAATATATTCACTGTCGTCCATTAACAGTATGGGTAGGAGGGGGCTTCGGAGGCCCCTTGGTATGCGCTGGACTTTGACGTATTCAGTCAGAGTAGAGGCATGGAGTCTTAGGCTAAGTTCTTTCTTCATAAGATTTTCTAGTTTTTTGGTGAGATTATTTATAGTGAGACCGGTTTCATTGTCCCACCCTAGACCAGCTGCTTCTGCTTGTCTAATTATGGTCAACCTTTCTTCGTCTGAGTAGTAAAATGGTAACATCAGGCTTTTTACCACCCTTATGATATAATAATCAAGCTATCTAGGTAGAATAAACACTGACAAGCAAAATATTTAAAATGGGTTTTTTTACGATGTTAGGGGGCTCAGAGATTTAGTAGTCATTTTTCACATTTTTAAGAAAATTTGCAACACACTTTTTTTTTTAGGGACCAGTCCAGTTCTGACTTAGCTTTGAGGGGCCTGTATGTTACTGTTTAAGAAACTACACCCTCTAAAATATTCAAAACAGCATTTAGGAAGTTTGTTAACTCATTAGGTGTTTCACAGGAATTAAAGCAAAGCTTTCAATTTTTATCCATTATTCACAAGAACACGGTAGATGTGAACAGAGAATTGCAACTTAAAACGTATTAAACACCCCAAAAAGACCCCATGTTGGAAACTACACCCCTTAAGAAATATATTCAGGGGTGTAGTGAGTATATCGACCCCACAGGTGTTTCACAATTTTACTTTCGCATTAGGCTGTGAAAATGGAAAAAAAAAAAAAAATTCCCAACAATCTGCAATTTTAGCTGAAAATGTTTTCATTTTTACAAAGAATCCTGGAAAAAAAAGCACCCAAAATTTTGTTACACAATTTCTTTAGAGTTCCCCAGTACCTTATGTATGGGTTTAAACAGCTGTTTGGATACATGGCAACACGTATAAGGGAGGGAGCACTATTTGGCTTTTGAAATGCAGATTTTGGTGGGTGCTATGTCACATTTGCAAAGCCCTTAAAGTACCAGTTCTGTCATTGTTTTTTGGGTTTCAATTTTACAGCGTTTGCTGTGCAGTGTGAATGACAGGATAACTTTATTATGCAGGCTGGTACAATTGCAATGATATAAATTTTATATTGTTTTTGTGTTTTATTACTTTTACACAATCAAAATGCTTTTATAAAAAACTGCGTTTTCATATTGTCCTATGCCGACAGCCATAATTTTATTTTTTTGCTGTACATGGAACTGATTATGGGCTTGTTTTTTGCGGGATGAGTTGACATTTTTATTTGTACCATTATGGGGTTCATATGACGTTTTGATCGCTTTATATCAAGGTTTTGTGAGGCGTTTTGAACAAAATACAGCAATCCTGGTAGTATATTTTAATTTTACAGCGGTCACCATGCTATAAATGACTAGCCATAAATGACTAGTTCTTTATGCTAGCTTTACTCAGCAGGTCGATACAATTACAGCGATACCCAATTTGTATTTTTTATGTTTTACTGCTTTCACATAATAAAAACAGTTTTATTCAAAAAGGAAAACACGTTTTTGCATCGGCATGGTCTGAGAGCCATAACTTTTTTTATTTTTCTAGGTACAAAGATCTGTATTGGGCTTGTTTTTTGCAGGATGAGTTGACGTTTTTATTGGTATCATATTGGTAGTTGTACGCATGTGGCGATACCAAATATTTGTACTTTTTTTATTTTTGATCTTTTTTGGGGCGATTGGCGTTTGTAAAGGGGAAAAGGGCAGTGTACGCATATTTATTTTATTTTTTGTGTTTAACTTTTTATTAAATGAGTTGTCTCACTACAGGCTTTCAGCCTACTTCAATGTGTCTGGCAGCAAAGGATTTTTGAATTCAGGGGCGTGCTTCTTGTCTGCCTCTTCTCCTCCCTCTTCCCCCTTCCCCTCAGCAAACAGACAGCTCTCCTCCTCTGACTGCAGTAACTTCTATACAGCAGGGGGAGGGCGAGGGGGTTTTCTGCCAGGGTTAACCCTGTGTGTGCCTGCCTAGATCTGCTGCTCACTGCTGAATCAGCCATACTGTGCTGTGGCTGAGCTCTTTCTGCTCCTCTCCATAGAGTCAGGAGACAGCAGGGAGAGGGCTGATCTATGAGTGGCTATGGAGCCAGAGGTCATAGCAGAGCAGGCGGGATGCAAGTGTTCCTATACCCCCTGCTTAGCATACAAATCTCCACGGACATCTCAAGCAACAACAAACAAACCATGTCAGAACAGACACAGGGCAGCTGTGAAGTGTGTTACTATAATCACGATGTGTCACTAATACAGCAGAGCAGGGAGGGATATGAACCGTTCACATGCCCCCCTGATATGTTCTATTAGTATAGTCAAAGCTCCACAGACACATCATGATTATAGCAACACACTTCACTGCTGTCACATCGTACTGACCACAGATCAGCCTCATCTCTGCTCTCCTCAATCTGTGTAGAGAGCAGGAGGGAGCAGGCACACACAGGTTAAATCCACACAGACACAGAAGCCAGAGCCCTCCCCGTCCATTCCTTACAGAAGCATACTGTGCGGGAGGGCTCTGTGCTCCGACCTGTATTCAGAAGCAGATGAGTCACCAGGACTGGCAGCCAGTGAGATAAAAATCAACAGGTCGGCTGCTATAGTGACTTGAGGTTATAATTTGTAGTATACAAGAAGAAAAAGATTGTTCCAATGCCCGCAGCAGAACAGTAACAATGCAGTTACATGGCAAGAATCTGCAGAACTAAGCATATTGTAAATAGTCAAATTTAGGTATATAATAGCCAAGATAATTTTCTGTAAAATGATGGTAGTCTCACGTTCAAAGCTGTAGTGGATGGTGAGATATGGAACATGACAGTCAAGAGTGCAAAACATTGTTACCCCTTTTGCTTGTCAGTGTAAAATATATTAATTGAATACAACTTTAGAACACAAAAAAACTTTATTAAACTGTAAATATGCAAAACGCTGCAGTAAGTGGGGCAAAAAACTGTTTTCAAAATAAATGTCCTGAATAACATTTGTGGAGTCTATGAATTTGTTCTGAGAAATAGTATTGCCGTCCATGAGATTCTTCATAGATGACGTCAAATCTGATCTCATTATTTCCAGGCTAGAGAACAGCCTCTCTACACGAACTTAGGTTGGTGGCAAAGCAGTGACCACAAAGGCAACATCTCTAACAATTTTAGGATGAAAAGGATTTGCCTCATGCAATCAGTTCTGATGAACTGTGGAACTCTTCTTCTTCAAAAGCAAGTGAAAAACGTTGCTGAAATCTGGTCAATCTGTTTGCTATGGGAGTGGAATCTTTTCTCCTGTGACAACACTTTATCTGCATCCTGTCCTCAATTACACTCCGCATCTGATGAGGCTGAAGATATGGGAGCAATAGCACTTGTAAGACCCAATTCCTCTTGGTACTGCATTGAACTAACTGTACAAATTGAATATATATTTTTGGAGTCGGTGCATTTTATAACGACTCAGACTTCACCAAAATGGACACCGAATCCACAACTCCGATTCCACATCCCTGACCTTGGGATAGAAGTGGGAAGTGTGTCAAAATAATGTAGGATCCTTGGTAGGACATTCATCTTCAACTCTGCCATTTTACTAAACCATAATAGCGAGGTCTTCGACCACTTATGTCAGCAGACCTAGATTACAAACGAGGGAAAAAGTTCAATGGGAAAAGTTGGGAAGAGTCTGAGAGGATGACAATGCATAAGTATATGATATCATTCTGTAACCATTGGAAAGACGACCAAAGTAAGGAGGATGCAGCTAGAGGGAGAGAGATATTATGAATTTCAGACTTTGAAATTACTAAGTGTATATAGGGATATTCAATTTAACATACTAAAGAAATTAACTTTTTTTGGTTACATTTTTTTTCCTGTTTCATCACATGACATGACCATGTGATCGCTAATATAATACACTACAATTCTTTTGGGAATCCCATTAATCATTTATTGTCTATATGGTGGATGAAAACCTCTATACATTGACCAATACAAAATATGTGTTGTACTTCATAAAATGTGTATTTTCGGTGGTCAGCTTTCGATGTCAATGGGGACGGCTAAAAACCTGTATGTGGTGTTTAACACATAGAAATGAATAGGGCTGGTTTCTGACTGAACCACAAGTAAAAAAACTACCCTAAATCCATATGCAATACCATGAGAAATAGTTTACGTGGTTTTTGACAGCAGAATCCGACGAGTAAAGTTTACTCATCATGTGGACATTCCCTTAGGGTATGTTCAAACGGCGTAACTTCGGCGCGCATTTCGCTGCGTATCTGCGCTTAATACGCGGCGAGATGCGGCCACAATTGCGGTAATCCATAGCTCTCATACATAATTATGGATTGAGCCTCGTCCCTCCACAAGTACAATGCGATCATATTGTACACGCGGGGGGATAAGTGACACGTCAATTACACGCCACGAGTAATGCATGTCTATGGGGCTGGCGCCCGCCTGCCCAATCCCCCTCCGCCCCCCATGAGTACATGCTGATCAGCGCGAGCTCCCGAAACACACGGCATTTTAGTATCGCAGTACCGTGATTTTTGGTGCAGGTTTGTGCAGATTTCCTGCCAGCCCAGTACAATGACTGTACGGGAATACGACTGAAGATACAACATGTTTTAAAATCCGCCAGAATCCGTCGAATTTCAAAATGACTGGAAAAAATCCATGCTGTGCTACAGCACGAATTTTCTATTGTGGTCTATGGGGCACTGGTTACACACGGTTTTGGCGGATTCTAAATACTGAATCCGCCCAAAAGCCAGTGCTGTGTAGACATAGCCTTATGTGGACTCCAAGGGCATGCGCCTTTTTTTTTTCACTTGGCGACGACACACCAGTTCTAAATAGATATAGAGGAGTATATAAAGGGCCGTTCACATGGCTTACTGCAGGAACGGATTTCAGCCGTATTGCGTGCCGTACTGCGCTGCAATACGGCTGGAATCCGTCCCAGCCATTACGGTAATCCACAGTTCTCATAGAGAACTATGGATTTCGTCTCTCCTAGTCGCTTGGCGAATCCGCCGGGCGGGGAGAAAGTGACATACACATTATCCCGGTGGGATACACGCCGTGGACAATGCATGTCTATGGGGCCGGGGAGCTGCGCCCCCGCCCCGCATTCAAGCCGTAATTGTGGGCGAAATCCGTCCCGCAATTACGGCTTGAATAAGCCATATGAACCGGGCCTAATACGACAGTATGAAGGAAAGTGTTATACGCCAAACATTTTTGGTGCATAGAGTGTAAAGCGGCAAACTTTGTATGTGCATAGAGCGTAATGAGCCAAACTTTGAATGGGCATAGAGAGTAATGTGCCAAACTTTGTATGTGCAAGAAATGTAATGAGCCAACTTTGATGGCAAGAGTGTAATGGCCAAACCCTTTGTATGGTGCATAGAGTGTAATGAGCCAAACTTTGTATGGTGCATAGAGCGTAATGAGCCAAACTTTGTATGGGCATAGAGCGTAATGAGCCAAACTATGTATATAGAGCGTAATGAGCCAAACTTTGTATATAGAGCGTAATGAGCCAAACTTTGTATATAGAGCGTAATGAGCCAAACTTTGTATATAGAGCGTAATGAGCCAAACTATGTATATAGAGCGTAATGAGCCTAACTTTCTATATAGAGCGTAATGATCCAAACTTTTTATATAGAGAGTAAAGAGCCATACTTTGTACATAGAGCGTAATGTGCCAAACTTTGTATATAGAGCGTAATGTGCCAAACTTTGTATATAGAGTGTAATGTGCCAAACTTTGTATATAGAGTGTAATGTGCCAAACATGGAGTGTAATGAGCCAAACTTTGTATGGTGCATAGAGTGTAATGAGCCAAACTTTGTATGGTGCATAGAGCGTAATGAGCCACACTTTTTATGGTGCATAGAGTGTAATGAGCCAAACTTTATATGGTGCATAGAGCATAATGAGCCAAACTTTGTATGGTGCATAGTGTAATGAGCCAAACTTTGTATGGTGCATAGAGCGTAATGAGCCAAACTTTGTATGGTGCATAGAGCGTAATGAGCCAAACTTTGTATATAGAGCGTAATGAGCCAAACTTTGTATATAGAGCGTAATGAGCCAAACTTTGTATATAGAGCATAATGAGCCAAACTTTGTATATAAGCATAAGAGCCAACTTTGTATAGAGCAAATGACCAAACTTGTATTAGAGGGATAATGAGCCAAACTTTGTATATAGAGCTTAATGTGCCAAACTTTGTATATAGAGTGTAATGTGCCAAATTTTGTATATAGAGTGTAATGTGCCAAACATGGAGTGTAATGAGCCAAACTTTGTATGGTGCATAGAGTGTAATGAGCCAAACTTTGTATGGTGCATAGAGCATAATGAGCCAAACTTTGTATGGTGCATAGAGCGTAATGAGCCAAACTTTGTATATAAAGCGTAATGTGCCAAACTTTGTATATAGAGCGTAATGTGCCAAACTTTGTATATAGAGCGTAATGTGCCAAACTTTGTATATAGAGCGTAATGTGCCAAAATTTGTATATAGAGTGTAATGACCCAAACTTTGTACGTTGTGCCATCTATTTAAGTGTGCCACCGTTTTTTTGCTGCACTGTAAGCCCAAAAAAATACCACATGCGAATTCATGGATGTTGTCGCAAGTCTCCCTCTACTGCTGTATTCCTACACTATATGTGCCAAACTTTGTATATAGAGTGTAATGTGCCAAACTTTGTATATAGAGTGTAATGTGCCAAACATGGAGTGTAATGTGCCAAACTTTGTATGGTGCATAGAGCGTAATGAGCCAAACTTTTTATGGTGCATAGAGTGTAATGAGCCAAACTTTATATGGTGCATAGAGCGTAATGAGCCAAACTTTGTATGGTGCATAGTGTAATGAGCCAAACTTTGTATGGTGCATAGAGCGTAATGAGCCAAACTTTGTATATAGAGCGTAATGAGCCAAACTTTGTATATAGAGCATAATGAGCCAAACTTTGTATATAGAGCATAATGAGCCAAACTTTGTATATAGAGCATAATGAGCCAAACTTTGTATATAGAGCTTAATGTGCCAAACTTTGTATATAGAGCTTAATGTGCCAAACTTTGTATATAGAGCTTAATGTGCCAAACTTTGTATATAGAGTGTAATGTGCCAAACATGGAGTGTAATGTGCCAAACTTTGTATGGTGCATAGAGTGTAATGAGCCAAACTTTTTATGGTGCATAGAGTGTAATGAGCCAAACTTTATATGGTGCATAGAGCGTAATGAGCCAAACTTTGTATATAGAGCGTAATGAGCCAAACTTTGTATGGTGCATAGAGCGTAATGAGCCAAACTTTGTATGGTGCATAGAGCATAATGAGCCAAACTTTGTATGGTGCATAGAGCATAATGAGCCAAACTTTGTATATAGAGCGTAATGAGCCAAACTTTGTATATAGAGCATAATGAGCCAAACTTTGTATATAGAGCGTAATGAGCCAAACTTTGTATATAGAGCATAATGAGCCAAACTTTGTATATAGAGCTTAATGTGCCAAACTTTGTATATAGAGTGTAATGTGCCAAATTTTGTATATAGAGTGTAATGTGCCAAACATGGAGTGTATGTGCCAAACTTTGTATGGTGCATAGAGTGTAATGAGCCAAACTTTGTATGGTGCATAGAGTGTAATGAGCCAAACTTTGTATGGTGCATAGAGTGTAATGAGCCAAACTTTGTATGGTGCATAGAGCATAATGAGCCAAACTTTGTATGGTGCATAGAGGGTAATGAGCCAAACTTTGTATATAGAGCATAATGAGCCAAACTTTGTATATAGAGCATAATGAGCCAAACTTTGTATATAAAGCGTAATGTGCCAAACTTTGTATATAGAGCGTAATGACCCAAACTTTGTACGTTGTGCCATCTATTTAAGTGTGCCACCGTTTTTTATTTCTGCACGTAAGCCCAAAAAAATACACATTGAATTCATGGATGTTGTCGCAATCTCCTCTACTGCTGATTCCACACTATAGCCAAACTTTGTATATAGAGTGTAAAGTCCAAACTTTGTATATAGAGTGTAAGGTGCCAAACATGGAGTTAAGTGCCAAACTTTGTATGGTGCATAGATGTAATAGCCAAACTTTTTATGGTGCATAGAGTGTAATGACCAAAACTTTATTATGTGCATAGACGTAATGAGCAAACTTTGTATGGTGCAAGGTAATGAGCCAAACTTTATGGTGCATAAAGCGTAATGAGCAAACTTTGTATATAGCGTAATGACCAAACTTTGTAATGAGCATAATGAGCCAAACTTTGATATAGAGCATAATGAGCCAAACTTTGTATATTGAGCAAAAGCCAAACTTTGTATATAGAGCATAATGAGCCAAACTTTTTTATGGTGCATATGTAATGGGCCAAACTTTGTATGGGGATAGAGCGTAATGAGCCAAACTTTGTATGGGCATAGAGTGTAATGAGCCAAACTTTGTATATAGAGCGTAATGAGCCAAACTTTGTATGGTGCATAGAGTGTAATGAGCCAAACTTTGTATATAAGCGTAATGAGCCCAACTTTGTATATAGAGCATATGCCAAACTTGTATATGACATAATGACAAACTTTGTATATAGCATAAGATCCACACTTTGTATATAGAGCTTAATGTGCCAAACTTTGTATATAGAGTGTAATGTGCCAAATTTTGTATATAGAGTGTAATGTGCCAAACATGGAGTGTAATGTGCCAAACTTTGTATGGTGCATAGAGTGTAATGAGCCAAACTTTGTATGGTGCATAGAGTGTAATGAGCCAAACTTTGTATGGTGCATAGAGTGTAATGAGCCAAACTTTGTATGGTGCATAGAGCATAATGAGCCAAACTTTGTATGGTGCATAGAGCGTAATGAGCCAAACTTTGTATATAAAGCTATGTGCCAAACTTTGTATTAAAGCGTAATGACCCAAACTTTGTACGTTGTGGCCATCTATTTAAGTGTGCCACCGTTTTTTGCTACACTGTAAGCCCAAAAAAATACCAATGCGAATTCATGGATGTTGTCGCATGTCTCCTCTATGTGTATTCACACTATATGTGCCAAACTTTGTAATAGAGTGTAATGTGCCAAACTTTGTATTATAGAGTGTAATTGCCAAACATGGAGTGTAATGTGCCAAACTTTGTATGGTGCATAGAGCGTAATGAGCCAAACTTTGTATGGTGCATAGAGCGTAATGAGCCAAACTTTGTATGGGCATAGAGCGTAATGAGCCAAACTTTGTATATAGAGCGTAATGAGCCAAACTTTGTATATAGAGCATAATGAGCCAAACTTTGTATATAGAGCATAATGAGCCAAACTTTGTATATAGAGCATAATGAGCCAAACTTTGTATATAGAGCATAATGAGCCAAACTTTGTATATAGAGCATAAGACCAAACTTTGTATATAGAGCATAATGAGCCAAACTTTGTATATAGAGCTTAATGTGCCAAACTTTGTATATAGAGTGTAATGTGCCAAATTTTGTATATAGAGTGTAATGTGCCAAACATGGAGTGTAATGTGCCAAACTTTGTATGGTGCATAGAGTGTAATGAGCCAAACTTTGTATGGTGCATAGAGCGTAATGAGCCAAACTTTGTATGGTGCATAGAGTGTAATGAGCCAAACATTATATGGTGCATAGAGCATAATGAGCCAAACTTTGTATATAAAGCGTAATGTGCCAAACTTTGTATATAAAGCTTAATGTGCCAAACTTTGTATATAGAGCGTAATGAGCCAAACTTTGTATGGTGCATAGAGCGTAATGAGCCAAACTTTGTATATAGAGCGTAATGAGCCAAACTTTGTATATAGAGCGTAATGTGCCAAACTTTGATAATAGACGTATGACCAAACTTGTATATAGATGTAATGTGCCAAACTTTGTATATAGAGCGTAATGTGCCAAACTTTGTATATAGAGCGTAATGAGCCAAACTTTGTATATAGAGAGTAATGTGCCAAACTTTGTATATAGAGCGTAATGTGCCAAACTTTGTATATAGAGCGTAATGTGCCAAACTTTGTATATAGAGTGTAATGTGCCAAACTTTGTATATAGAGCGTAATGTGCCAAACTTTGTATATAGAGTGTAATGTGCCAAACTTTGTCTGTTGTGCCATCTATTTAAGTGTGCCACCGTTTTTTGCTGCACTGTAAGCCCAAAAAAATACCACATGCGAATTCATGGATATCGTCGCAAGTCTCCCTCTACTGCCGTATTCCTACACTATACACCCCAGTAAGGTATACTCTGTCTGCACATGGCAGACCCCAGGGCGTGAGTCCACCACTAGCGTCCAGCTACCTAACTAGGCGCGGAGGTGAGGACAGATTCCACCTCAAGGTGATGGTGTCAGCCATACGACCCCACCAGCCGTGTCACACTGTCCAGCCGCTGACAGCCTGTTCCCGCCCTTTTGTTCCATGTACAACCGGACGAGCAGGGACACGACTGTTACCCTGGAAAGCCCCTCGTCCGCTTCTCCTGAGGTACGTGCGGTCCCCGGCTCCACAGAACAGCTGCACAGCGAGCAGCAGCGGGCGGGTCACCCTGTGTGAGCTCACACCGCACAGACAGCATCATCTGGAACAGCTCCCTCCTCCAGCTCCTCCCGACTCCTCACACACAGCTGCCGGGGCTGCACTGGGCCCCACCGGACACCGCTCTCCTGCCCGAGTCCTTAGCCCCTCCAGCCCGAGAACACGAAGCCACACACGCGGGACGAAGGAGGAGAGAGCAGCATCGGGGATAAGGGCCCGAGCACCCGGGCTGTGTGCGTACAAGGAAGCGGCTGCTCGGCGCCCACTGTGGCCGTGAGGTGAGTGAATGTAAAGCCGCGGCGTCTCCGAAAACAATGCGCCTCCTGTGTTTGCTAAATATAGGAGCCGTCATGTCCAGGGAGATGGCTGCAGTGTCCTCCCAGGTACTCGCCTCACACACGGCAGCGCATCCTCCTGACGTGTAGGTGTGGACACTGCCCTACAGGACACAGCCCAGCGGCTCCTGGGGCTACGAGCCGGGAGCTGCCCCTCGTATCCTGCACTGTATAGATACATCCAGTACTTCAAATCTGAACTCAATACTATATACATTTATATCCATGTACTCTCTATTCTGACCTCTATCCTTATACATATAGATCCAGTACTTCTATATCTGACCCTCGTATCCTATATACTGTATAGATAGATCCAGTCCTTCTATATCTGACCCTCTCATCCTATATACTGTATAGATAGATCCAGTCCTTCTATATCTGACCCTCTCATCCTATATACTGTATAGATAGATCCAGTACTTCTATAGCTGACCCTCTCATCCTATATACTGTATAGATAGATCCAGTACTTCTATAGCTGACCCTCTCATCCTATATACTGTATAGATAGATCCAGTCTTCTATATCTGACCTCTCATCCATATACTGTATAGATAGATCAGTCTTCTATATCTGACCCTCTCATCCTATATACTGTATAGATATCCAGTACTTTATAGCTGACTCTCGTACCTGTACCGTATAGTACATCACTACTCTATATCTGACTTGATCTATATACAGTATAGATCCAGTACTTCTATATCTGACCCTTGTATCCTATATACAGTATAGATCCAGTACTTCTATATCTGACCCTCGTATCCTATATACAGTATAGATCCAGTACTTATATATATCTGACCCTATTATCCTATATACAGTATAGATCCAGTACTTATATATATCTAACCCACGTATCGTGTACCGTATATATAGATCCAGTACTTCTATATCTGACCCTCGTATCCTATATACAGTATAGATAGATCCAGTACTTCTATAGCTGACCCTCATATCCTGTACCGTATAGATACATCCAGTACTTCTATATCTGACCCTTGTATCCTATATACAGTATAGATCCAGTACTTCTATATCTGACCCTCTCGTCCTATATACAGTATAGATCCAGTACTTCTATATCTGACCCTCGTGTCCTATATACTAAGATCCAGTACTGTCAAATCTGCCCTCGTACTATTACAGTATAGATCCAGTACTTCTATATCTGACCCTCGTATCCTATATACTTAGATCCAGTACTCTATATCTGACCCTCGTATCCTAATACATAAGATCAGATCTAATTGACCCTCGTGTCCTATATACAGTATAGATCCAGTACTTATATATATCTGACCCTATTATCCTATATACAGTATAGATAGATCCAGTACTTATATATATCTGACCCACGTATCGTGTACCGTATTTATAGATCCAGTCCTTCTATATCTGACCCTCGTATCCTATATACAGTATAGATAGATCCAGTACTTCTATATCTGACCCTCGTATCCTATATACAGTATAGATGTATCCAGTACATATATATCTGACACTCGTATCCTATATACAGTATAGATGTATCCAGTACTTATATATCTGAACCTCGTTCCTATATACAGTTATAGATAGTATCCAGTACTTCTATATCTGACCTCTGTACCTATATACAGTATAGATCAGTACTTCTATTCATTGACCCTCGTATTCCTTATACAGTATAGATACATCAATTACTTCTATATCTGACCCTTGTATCCTATATACAGTATAGATCCAGTACTTCTATATCTGACCCTTGTATCCTATATACAGTATAGATCCAGTACTTCTATATCTGACCCTCGTATCCTATATACAGTATAGATCCAGTACTTCTATATCTGACCCTCGTATCCTATATACAGTATAGATCCAGTACTTCTATATCTGACCCTCGTATCCTATATACAGTATAGATCCAGTACTTATATATATCTGACCCTATTATCCTATATACAGTATAGATAGATCCAGTACTTATATATATCTGACCCACGTATCGTGTACTGTATATATAGATCCAGTCCTTCTATATCTGACCCTCTCGTCCTATATACAGTATAGATAGATCCAGTACTTATATATCTGACCCTCTCATCCTATCTACAGTATAGATAGATCCAGTACTTCTATATCTGACCCTATTATCCTATATACAGTATAGATCCAGTACTTATATAATCGACCTATTACTATATACAGTTGATGATCCTACTTCTATGCTGACCTCATATCCTGTACCGATAGATACATCAGTACTTCTATATCTGACCCTTGTATCCTATATACAGTATAGATCCTAGTACTTCTATATCTGACCCTCGTATACCTATATACAGTATTAGATCCAGTACTTTATATATATCTGACCCTATTATCTATATACAGTATAGATCCAGTACTTATATATATCTAACCCACGTATCGTGTACCGTATATATAGATCCAGTACTTCTATATCTGACCCTCGTATCCTATATACAGTATAGATCCAGTACTTCTATATCTGACCCTCGAATCCTATATACAGTATAGATGTATCCAGTAATTATATATCTGACCCTCTCATCCTATATACATATATATATATATATATATATATATATATATATATATATATATATATATAATACTTCTATATCTGACCCTCTCTTCCTATATACAGTATAGATATATCCAGTACTTCTATATCTGACCCTCTCATCTTATATACAGTATAGATGTATCCAGTACTTATATATCTGACCCTCTTATCCTATATACAGTATAGATACATCCAGTACTTATATATCTGACCCTCTCATCCTATATACAGTATAGATATATCCAGTTCTTATATATCTGACCCTTATATCCTGTATACAGTATAGATCCAATACTTCTATATCTGACCCTCTCATCCTATATACAGTATAGATGTATCCAGTACTCATATATCTGACCCTCCTATATACATTATAGATATATCCAATACTTATATATCTGACCCTCCTATATACAGTATAGATATATCCAGTGCTTATATATCTGACCCTTTTATCCTGTATACAGTATAGATACATCCAGTACTTATATATCTGACCCTCCTATAACCAGTTTAGATATATCCAGTACTTATATATCTGACCCTCTTATATACAGTATAGATATATCCAGTACTTATATATCTGACCCTATCATCCTATATACAGTATAGATACATCCAGTACTTATATATATTTGACCCTAGCATCTTATATAGCGTATAACTATATCCAGTACTTATATATATGACCCTGCTATATACAGTATAGATATATCCAGTTCTTATATATCTGACCCTCCTATATACAGTATGTATGTGTGTGTATATATATATATATATATATATATATATATAGCCAATACTTATCTGACCCTCCTTTATACAGTATAGATATATCCAGTACTTATATATCTGACCCTATTATCCTGTATACAGTGTAGATGTATCCAGTACTTATATATATGACCCTCCTATATACAGTATAGATGTATCCAGTACTTATATTTATGCCCCTCCTATATACAGTATAGATATATCCAGTACTTATATATTTGACCCTATTATCCTATATACAGTATACATATATCCAGTACTTATATATCTGACCCTATTATTCTATATTTAATGTAGATGTATCCAGTACTTATATATCTGACCCTCTCATCCTATATACAGTATAGAGATATCCAGTACTATGTATGTCACCCTCTTATTGTATATACAGTATAGTTATATATAGCTTTAGATAATACATGTACATATAGTTCTGACCCTTTTATCCTTTATAGAGTGTAGACCTGTGTACTGTTATATTCAGCTATAAATCATACATGTATTATGTGCATGCCTACATAATATATGTAATCATCAATATACAGTTAAAGACATTATTATGACCACTTTCTGCATTTAATGTCGGCAGCACGTAGCTCATGAAGAAAGTTTTGTGGTGAGCTGGCTTGGTGGGTGTATAAGGTGTGTGATAGACTGTCTGCACACGTACCTCATTGCCTGTCATGAGTAAAAGGGTGATTAATCAGAGGTGCAGAAATGGATGATTATCATCTTTCAGGCCATGGATGGCAATATTTCTGAACTGTTCATTTGCTGCTGTGGTGAAAGTGTATCATGAGTGGACAAAAGGTACCATTGTGAATAAGTGATGTGAAAACTATGGAGAACCACATGCCATTGATGTGAGTGGTGAATGTCGGCTACAGAGGGGCCCAAGGGTGGAGCAGTTCACCATCAAAATGAACCAGGGGGCTACCAGATGTGTGTCTAAAGCACCAGTTCAGTGAACCCTACTGTGTATGGTGCTCTCTAGCAGACTGATGGTCTGCACCTCTGCTAATGAAGTCGTATGGGCAGAAAAAGCTTCAATTTCACGGCAGAATTGAACCTCTGCCAATTGATAAGGGGTTGTCTTCTCTAAAGAGTCACAGCCAGTGCTTCATAAAATGGATGGACATTGACGTGTCCGATGCGAAACATCAGAGAACAAACGCCTTGCAAACACTGCTGGAAGAACACAAACTTCTGGTGGCAGCGATCTGGCCTGAGGAATGTTTTTGCAGCATTCTGTGCCCCCCACTCATCCATGTGGTAGTCATGGTCAACAAATGTGGGTATGAATCGCATATACCCATACATGCAGATTGTTCTGGGGCAGACTGGATCTTCCAGAAAGACAATGCAACATGTCACATGGCTAGAAATTTCTGCCATTGGTTGGAAGAGTATGATGCAGACCTGCTAGTACTTAGCTGTCCGCCTAATTCTCCAGACTTGAACCCAATTGAAAATCTATGGGAACACCTTGATTGTCATGTTTGCTCTATGGATCCTCCCCCATGTACCTTCTAGCAGGTGTGGGATGCAGTCAGCATGGCTCCAGATACCTGAGACAACCTACCAGGACCTATTGAGCCACTCACAGCGCGTCTAACTGCTATCTGTGCTGGACACTGTGGTTACTGTTGATATTAGCTGGTGATCATAATAATGTGACTCGACTGTATACATATATGTATGTATGTGTGTATGTATGTACGTTTTGTGTTTCTATTTCCCTACTTTTCAATTGTAGAACTATCATGTCTACATATGGGAAAACCAAAATATTAACTTTTGTACAAGTTTTAAACCCCAACCGAGAGCTATGGCATTTTTACCTATTATTTTCGGGATCTGTTTTCATACACTTTTACTTTAAAAACACAAAACCCATTAATAATAAAATTTACATGCATGCTTGTATTATTAAAATAAATTTATTTGGGGTTTTTTTGGGTTTTTTTTATAAACCCCTTTTTTTTTATTTAAAAAAGGTAAAGGGGCCGGAAAAACCATTTTCGAATGACTGCCCCAAAAAATGTGTTTAGCAAACCCTATCACTTATTTAAAAAATTAAAAATAATATTTTAAAATTTTATTTCTTGGGTTTTAAGCACAAAATGTGTGATATACAGCTATCCATTTGTCTTTTTTGTGGGGTGTGAGACGTGTATGTAGTGTGTTTCCATGGTGGTGTGTGTTGGGGGAGAGCTCGCAGGCCGTACAGTTGGGGTGTGGTGCAGCTTGTCACTGGGCGCCTTGCACCCTTTTCTTTTCATTTTAAAAACTTTCAAAATTTTAAATTTCTGTTTTAACCCGGGGGAGTGGGAAAGTTGGGTTTTTTGGGGCTTTTAGGGCCTTTGTTCAACCCCGGGGTTTTTTTTGCCCCGGGGGAAATTGGGGGCCCTACTTTCGGGCCGGAAATTTTGGGTCTGCAGTACCGGCGGGCCCAAACCGTTTGGTCATTTGGGGTTAATTTCCCACTGTCTCATAGAGAACAGTTGGGTTCCGGGGCTCCTCCTCAAAAAATTTTCTATTTGGGGGCCGGGGGGGCGGCGCCCCTTGGGCCCCGCTCCGGGCCCCGTCCCGCCCCTTATTCACCCCGGGAAATTTTTGGCTAAATACGGCTCACAAATCCGTCGGGAAAAAAGCCGTGGGGGAACAAGGGCCCTAGAGGAAGGCGGAAATGTTGTGCAGGTGCCCTGTTCATAAAGTCAACACCCTGTGCTGTATCGTGTGAGGTTTTCTTTAAAATCAACAAAATTTAAATTTTCAGTTTTGGCGCCTCCGGGGGGATAATAGGTAAATTTTCCCAAATGAAAAGTGCTTTGAAGAAGGGTAAAAGTAGAAAGGGAATAGGGGGGGGTCCTTGGGTTCATTTTCTGGAAATTGGGGTATGTGACCTTCACATGTTCAGTTTGTACTTTTTTGAAGAATACGGAAAATGATGGCCTTCTTCAACCAGATAGAAAATCCTTTCCTAAGGAAACAGAATACTGGACTTTACCGTAAATGGTGATAGGTCAGTTTTTTTTTTTGTTCCCTGATTCCCCATATGGATTTGATTTCAGTGTTAGAATTTTTGTTATAATTTTTAAAAAGTGGTTTAGCAGATCCTATGATTCCAATTTTTTTCCATTAAAAGCCAGAGCAAAACAAAATTTCTGTTTTTCATTTCCTTTTTTTTTTCATGATGTTTTTAGTGTGGGAAACCCAAATTCAATTAATTATTTATGTTAGGTACCATCCCCATTCTGAGGAAAATTGGGAAAAAGTTTATGGGGCTTTTTGCTATACCCGATTGTTGTATGGCTCAACATGGAGAGAGCTTAAAATGTTTGGGGTTTTGAAAATTCCATTATAACCGTTTAAAAAAGTAAAACCTCACTCTTTTTTTATTAAAAAATTTTCGTACCCCAAAATGTTTTGTCCAAAATAGATCAAAAGGAGCCCTCAGGGAACAGTGTGGTATTATTTTCGTTTTTTGCTTCGTTAAAGACAAGAAAAAAAGACGACGCCCGGTGGAAAAAGGGTTTAGGGGTCTTTAAAGGTTTTTTGTAAATTTGAATGTACACATCCCCTTAAAATTTTGCTATGTTTCAAATTAACCCCCTCCCAAATTTCCCCGCTTGGGGTTAACCCTTTTTGGGAAATTTTGTGTCCCCCAGCAACTTGCACATAAAATTTAGGGAAAGGGGGGCCCCCGTTTCAAATTGGAAACACGAATACATACATAATATATATATTTAAAAATTTTAATTTTAGATTATTATAAAAATAAAATAAAATCACCGGCCAAATTTATTTTGGGCCCATGCTAGTAAAGGGTTGGAACCCCCCTTTTGCCTTTTAGAAATGCCTCAAAATTTTTCGTGGCATAGATTTAAAAAGGGTTTTCAACATGCTAATTGGTACCAAGGGGGGCCCCAAAAAGGCCAAGAAAAAAATTCCCACACCCGACAACCCCCCACCACCTCCTGGGAAAAGTTGGGTTTCAAGGAGGATGGAACCAAAGCTTTTATGTTTTTTGACCCCAATTGGGGCCCTACCATCCCAAAAGTCGCAGCAGAAAACGAGATCAAACAGCAGGCAAGTTTTTTTCCCGTCTTCTTTCGTCCAATTTCGGGGGAAGGGGTTGGGCCCAAAATTTGGGGCCTCCCGTTTCCTTTTTCTTAGCTGAAAGGAGTGGCACCCCCGGTTTTGTGGGCTTCTGGGGTACCCATTGCCTCAAAGTTCGCCAAAACCGGGGCTTTTTAGGGGATGCCTTCTGCCTACCTTGGGGTTTTAAACGGGGGGGCTTTTTGAGGCACGGTTTGGCCCTTTTTTAAACAGCTCCCAAAAAAGTTTTACCCCTTTTCCTTTGGGCCTCTGGCCCCAAAAAAGGCATTTTCCCCCCCCACAACTGGGCCCCTCACCCGGGTGTTTTTTTTTTTTTCGGACCCTTTTTCTGTAAAACCCTTTGGGTGGTTTTTGGGGATGAAAATCCCAGGGATTTAGCAGTTTCTGAAAAACCTAGGGCCACCCTTCTGGCCCAAAAAACCATCCCCGTTCAAAGGGACTTTAAAAACACCTTCTTTCCCCCCTACTGATGCTAGTTTAAAATGCAAGATTGGGCTTTGGGCCAGTCTACATGCCTAAATGCACTGAGTTGCCCCCCATGGGATTGGCTGATTTTGAAATTAAATTTTTAACGAGCATTTTGGACAATTTACCTAAAAAAAGTGGCCGGTTTAGTGTATATATATAATGATATATAAATGTATATATAAAATTTTTTTTAAAATAATAAATTTAAATATATATTATATAAATTAAAATATTTACTATATATATATAAACTTTAAAAAATAAACGGAAACAAAAAGGGGCTTTTATGATTTTGGGTGCCCCGGAAAAGCCAAATTTTTTTTGCGCTTTTAATTTTAGAAAACGCCTGAATTTATTAACCCCCTCCTTTTTGTGGGGGCCTAAAACCAAAGGGGCAACCCCTTAAACGCAAAAAAACACTTTTTTTCACGGAAAAAACCCCTTTGAAATTTGGTTTTAACCCGTTTTCAGCCAGTTAAAAGCCCCCTAAACTTTTCCATTTCCCAAGCTTGAATTTTTAAAGCTTTTTTTGGGTTTTAGTGCACTTGCCCCCCGAAAACTGGACATTCATTTCCCGGCAGCCCGGAGTTTTAAAACTATTTCAAAACGGGGTGCGCCTGATGTCGGGCTGAAAAAATGCCAACTCTGGGGCAGCCCCATTCCCTACATGCACCCCCAAAATCCCCAAAATAGAAACTCAAAAGATGAAATTTTTCCAAATTGCATTTTTTTTTTAATTTTTTTCGTGGAATGTTTTTAGGGAAAAATAAACATAAAAATATCAATGAAAATCAAATTAATAGGGAAATTTGGGAAGGGTACTCAAAATCAAAAGGAAAATCAAATTTTTAGAAATGATCCCAAATTTATGGAAAAAGCCCCAAAAAAAAAGGAAAATTTAGGGTCAGTATTGTGTTTTTGGGCCCTTTGCCTGTATGGGGTTCACTACAAACCCCGGGAATTTCCTGATGGGGGCAGTGGATGTTTTTCCGAGGGGTAAAACCCCCAGCCTGGAATTTAAAAATCAGTCAACTCCAGGGCAAATCTGTTGGGGGGCAAAAGACGTTGGTAGGGTGGAACCGGGGAGCCAGTTTTGCAAATGCCTTCCTTTATGTTTGGAGTGCTGAAAATTTTAGCCACATGAGGCCAAGAATTTTTATGCATCAAAGGGAAAACCCGGGCCCAAAATGCAATGTATTGGTTTTCAAAAATGGGGCTGAGGGGTCCATCCCATACCCTATGGCATCGGGGGGTTTCCTCCCGGGTTTGCACATGAAGGGGTGTGCAGTTCCAAAAAAAAATTTCCCCCTTCCCCTCACCCCGGGCCCCCGCCAAAACCCGGGCAAGTGGGGGGATTTACAGGCATCAAAAGTTCTCCACACGTCTCCCAAACCCGTCCCCGTGTTTGATGTTCTCATGTTAACCTCCCCTTTATTCTTTAAAAACACAGCGTTTCCAGTGTCTGATCTGCCAAAACTTGGTGTTCCTGTCAAATTGCCATTCCCATTGGACAAGGGAACCCTCACCCCCAACCAAATGATTTTTTTTCTAAAAGTTTTTTAGCAAAAATTTATAAATTAGTGGGCCCGCTGGGGGTCATTTCGCAGGGGTTTTTCACTGCTCCTCCTTTTTTCCTCCCGTGCACACAAGGGGGCAGTTTTTGATCCTGTGTGGGTTTTTTGCCCTCCTAAAGGCCCCCCCCATTTTTCCCGGGGTACTGGCCCCCGTCTTCGGTATTTGCTTTTATGATTGGACAATTTTCCCCGATACGCTAACCTTTTTGCCACCTCACATTGATTTCCAAAACCCAAAAAAAATTGGCACTATTGAGCAACTTTTGGGGGGGTTTTAACACTGGGCCCCCATGTAACCTCGGGGGGGAAAGCCAAAGGGCAAAATGCAAAAGTGACCAAAACAGCCAAAAAGGATGAGAATAGAGAAATGGTCCATGGTCACCACCTGCAGAACCACTCCTTTATAGGGGTTGTCTTGCTAATTGCCTATCATTTCTATCTGTTGTCTGTTCCATTTGCACAAGAGCAGGAGAAATTGATTCACGGTCAGTGTTGATTCATAACTGGACAGGTTGATTTCACAGAAGCGTAATTGACTTGGAGTTACATTGTGTTGCTTAAGTGTTCCCTTTTATTTTTTTTGAGCAGTGTACATATACACACAAACTTTTTTAATTTCACCATCTTATTCTTAAAGGGGTTGTCTCGCTACAAGGATTGCTTTTTATGTTAAAGATCTTGCAAAAACAAGTCACTTTGCAACAGATGTCTATTACAGTGTCCTACCTATTCCTAGATATCCCCTCTTGTATGGGCTGCATCAGCTCCTCAGGTCGCTATAGCTAGAGACCTGTTTGATCTATCCTATTAGGCTGCCAAAACTGGTTGCTATAGCTACAGACCTGGCTTCTACTGCAGCCTAGTAGAAGCCAGTAAATACGCCCCTGAATTCAAAATGAAACCAAGAAAACAGGACTGAGGTAAGATGAATCAATGTAGTGAGACAACCCCTTTAAAGAATTACGAGACTTTGCAGTACCACGTCTGTAAAAGAATCTCATCTGTCCAGTGCCCACTATATACAGTCATGGTCAAAAGTTTTGAGAATGACACAAATATGATATTTTCACATGATCTGTTGCCCTCTGGTTTTTATGTGTGTTTGTCAGATGTTTTTATCACATACAGAAATACATGTGCAATCATATTATGATTAACAAAAGCTTTTATTGACAGTTAGAATGAGTTAATGCAGCAAGTCAATATTTGCAGTGTTGACCCTTCTTCTTCAGGACCTCTGCAATTCTCCCTGGCATGCTCTCAATCAACTTCTGGACCAAATCCTGACTGATAGCAGTCCATTCTTGCACCAATCAATGCTTGCTTTTTGTCACAATTTGTTGGTTTTTGTTTGTCCACCCGTCCTTGATGATTGACACAAAGTTCTCAATGGGATTAACAATCTGGGGAGTTTTCCAGGCCATGGACCCAAAATCTCTATGTTTTGTTCCCTGAGCCATTTGTTATCACCTTTGCTTTTATGGCAAGGTGCCCCATCATGCTGGAAAAGGGCATTGTTGATCACCAAATTTGCTATTGGAGGGTTGGGAGAATTTTGCTCTTGGAGGACATTCTGGTACCAATTCTTTATTCTTATGTGTTTTTTAGGCAAGACTTTTTGGGGCCGTGTTCAAAACGTTGCTTATTCCCGACGGATTTGTGACCCGGGTATTTGACTCACAAATCCGTCGGGAATAAGGGGCGGGGGCGGGTCCGGAGCGCGACGTGGGCGCCACTCCCGGCCCCATAGACAATGCATTGTTTATGGCGCGTACGTGCCGTAAATAATGTGCATGTCACTTTCTCCCCGCCCGCCGGATTCGCCGAGCGGGAGGAGCGAGGGAAACCCACTGTTCCTATGAGAGCAGTGGATTACCGTAATGACAGGACAGATTGGCGCCGTACTGCAGTGCAAATCCGGCGCGCAGTACGGCGCCAATCCGTGCCCAAATAAGCCGTGTGAACGAGGCCTTAGAGAGCCGATTCCCTTGGCTGAGAAGCAACCCCAAAATTTGAATGGTTTCTGGATGCTTTACAGTTGGCATAGACAAGACTGGTGGTATCGCTCACCTTGTCTTTCCGAACAAGCTTTTTTCCAGATGATCCAAATATTCGGAAAGGGGATTGATCTGAAGAAAATGGACTTTACCCCAGTCCTCAGCAGTCCACTTTCCCTGTACCTTTGGCAGAATATTATCTGTCCCCTGATGTTTTTTCTGGAGAGAATGGCTTCTTTGCTGCCCTCCTTGACACCAGGCCTTGCTCCATGATCTCCCGCCTCACAGTGCGTGCAGATGCACTCACACCTGCCTGCTGCCATTCCCTGAGCAAGCTCTTGGGACTGCTGGTAGCCCGATTCCGAAGTGAAACATTTTAAGAGACGGGGCCTGGCACTTGCTGTCTTTCTTGGGCGCCCTGGAGCCTTTTTGGCAACAATGGAACCTCTCTCCTTGAATTACTTGATATTTCGATAGATTGTTGACTGAGGTGGGAATCTTTCTAGCTGCGATAAATCTTCCCTGTTAGCCAGTTTTTGTGCAGTGCAATGATGACTGCACGTGTTTTTCTTTAGAGATAACCATGGTTAACAAAGAGAAAAAAATGATGCCAAGCACCAGCCTCCTTTTTAAAGTGTCCAGTGGTTGATTCTTACTTAATCATGACAGATTGATCCCTCCCTGTCCCTCCATCAACACCCACACCTGTGTTAATGGAGCAATCACTGAAACGATGTTAGCTGGTCCTTTTAACCCCTTAAGCCGAACGCCTGAAAAGTAGTTAATGACCAGAAATTTTTTTTAGTTTTTGCCTCCATGCGTTTCAACAGTTGTACCTTTTTATTTTTTCAATGACGCAGTTGGATGAGGCCTCGTTTTATTCAGACGAGTTTGTACTTTATGGGAATAGTTAAGTTCACTTAAAAAATAATTGCAAATATTTTTTTTTTAAATTTTTTAAAAAAAGTTTGTTTTTTAAATTTTTTTACCCCCAATCACATTTCACACTTAATAACTTTAGATTAATTCTACAGGTTATTAAAGGTCGGTGGATACCAAATATGTTAGGTTTTTTTGTTTTAATTTATGCACAATTATTTTATAATTAAAATTTATTTTATTTTTATTTATTTATTTTAATCTTTTTTTTAACACCCTTTTAATGGGTTTTTTTGTACCTTTTTTTTTTTTCTCCCAGAAGGGAGAACTTTTTACATTTTTTAAATTCTTTTTTTTACATTAGAATGTATTAGCATATTCATAATGCTAATACATTATAATCTTTGTCACTTTGACACAGGCAGTTTATTAGACAGCACACAGTGCGTCTAATCACTGGGTTCATAAAACAGACAGCTCTGGGGCCTACGCTAAGGTCCCCAAGCTGACTGTGCAGCCGGTCCCCGGGCTCTGTCGGGTCACCGGGTGTTCCGATCACCCGACAGAGCAGGGGATCCCTTTGATTGCGCTGCGGTAACGCACCGCTGCAATCAAAGGGTTAAAGCATGGGGTTGCGGAGGTTTCTTCGCTGCCCCCATGCCTGCAGGAGATGCTCTGGGATCGGGGCTGTGTAGCACAGCCCCGATCCCAGCACAATTGCGGTGCCGGGCGCCGCAAACTCCGATGTCTGCAGCGACGTCAAAAGATGTCGCTGTAGACGAACGACCTGAAATGCCCGAAGTCAAAAGACAGTGGGCGGTCGTTAAGGGTTAAGGCAGGCCTGCAATGAAGTTGAAATGTGTTTTTTGGGGAAAAAGTTCATTTTCTAGGCAACTATTGACTTTGCAATTAATTGCTGTTAAGCTGATCACTCTTTATAACATTCTGGAGTATATGCAAATTGCCATTATAAAACCTGATGCAGTAGACTTTGTAAAAATTAACATTTGTATCATTCTCAAAACTTTTGGCCATGACTGTAGAGTGTCTCTTGCTCTGAAAGACCTGTCCTGTTCTGCACTGTACAGACAGCTCATTGATTTACATAGACGCTGTGTAATAATTCTTCATTTCTCCTGTGGTGGTGCTGAAAATGAACACCTAGCGCCCCTCTCATTTCATATAGTGCTCTGGAAAAATGAAAGGGGCGCTCTGATTGGTTGTTATGGGCAACAAAGTGAATTTTAGACCTAGTTTTCATACATGTGGCACCTAGAGTCAATGACTGTATGAGTTTGCCAGGATATTGTGCGGCCAATGGCCACGAGGAGGAGCTTTCCCATTTTATTTCTTCGGGACACTTCTAACAAGTAGGGATTTCCAAAGAGAAGGTGCTTTCTCAGGATATATCCATCTATATATTTGGATTGAGAAAGCTCTACCACCTTGGATAATCCCTACTCGTTAGAAGTGTCCCATAAAAATAAACTGTTAGGACCCCCAGTTGTCAGTCGTGATCTAAAACACCACCCCATGTGACTGCCAAGTGCTGCACAAAATACTGGCATCATTACACAGCACCCATTTAAATCAATGAGCTGTCTGTGCAGGACGGTACAGGTCCTCCAGAGCAAGAGACGATATTTGATAGGCCTGGTTAACATATGCTTCCTTATTTCCAGTTTTCAGTTAAAGGGGTGTTCCCATGAAGCAAAATGTACTGCACAGGTTGGCTCTCAGTTAGCTACAAGCGGACCATCCATGTCAATGAGGTGGATTATTCTTGTGGCTCCCCATTAACTTCTATGGGAGCCCCTGAATATAACTGAGTTAGCACACTCTGCTATATTCTGAACTCCCATAAAGTGAAAAGAGAGAATGGCCGCAAGCGCTGTCCTCCTCCTCATGCATGGTCGGTTCACAGCTAGCTGAGAGCCAACATGTGCAGTACATACTACTTCATGGTAAAACCCCTTTAAAGGGGTTTTCTCGCTACAAAGATCATTTCTCTAATGATGGGGACAGTAAAAAAATAAGCACTTTTGCAATTGGTTTGGATTACCTAAATCCTTTAGAATAGCAGATATAAGCTAAACTGTGTGTTCTACACCTAAAACTGCAGCAGGTGGTCGGGCCATGCCCCCTTTTCTGTAATTGGCTGACTGATATGTCATTTATTATGTTGGGAAACGCCCCCTGTGTTGTGATTGGCTGCCTGCACTCTGTGCTTACTCTGCTCTGAGCTGTGTAAATCGAAAGTGAAACTGGGTGCCTCCGCTTTCTATGCAGGATGTATCTGCATAATAAAGGCTGTGTGAGCCTCTCTCTGCTCATCTCCCAGCTCTTTGTGAAGGATCTGAGCAATTACTGAGTCTGTAGCTGCTAGATTCATTCCCTTCCCCCCCTGCCCCCATATAATACAGTCTTATACCCTGTGCTCCCCCCTCTTCCTCCTGCCTGATAACGGGGGAGAGGAGGGCAGTGTGCATTTCTCTCATTTGTTTCATCAGTTCAGGCTGTATGTATAACTGCTTACACCAATACAGGTGTTCTGGTTACAGCAATGCAGGGATTCTGGTTACAGCAATGCAAGTGTTCTGCTTACAAGGAGGGAGGTGAGAGCTCTGCAGGCATGAGAACATTGCAGGAGGTCTGCAGAGCTGTGACATCCTCTCCCTTCCACTGTTCACACAGAATGATGATGTCACAACTCTTCAGTGAGGAGAGACACGCCTCCTGGGAGGAGAGACACGCCCCTGAATTTGAAGCTGTAACTGAGATCAACAGCTCAAGTCTGCGAAAGCCAGTAATGAGAAAAACCCCTTTAAGTGATAGGGACAGAAAAGCAAAAATAACAGTGGTGCTGAATCCTTTTCATGACTGACACCAGCGGCACCCATTGACTATACTGAGGTCCATCAGGATTCCATCATGGTGTCTGTCATTTGAATGGAAATAAAAGCAATGCACTATTAATTTTTTTTGTTGTCATTTTTAATAGACTCTTCTATGGAGGCTCCTACAGGAACAGCTGACACAGATGTGAACCAGGCCTGCTATAAGACCCCCCTCTAATAACTCAGAATTCCATAGATGTAAAAGAGTTTTTTAAAAACGGACAACCTCTTTAAAACATATTTATCTCATTTGGGCTGTGTGCATGAGCCAAATAATTAGAGCCAAATGCAAGACTGGATACTGTCCTGTTGGATCAGGAACGCCTTTATCAGAGCTTTCTTAGGCAATTGCTTTTCTGATCCCACAGGACAGGATCTGATCCAGTCTTTGGCACTAAATACATGGCTCAGCCTCAAGCATGGATCTGTGAAACAGCTATTAAACAGTACTTGGGCGTCATTGAATTTTAGCAGCAAAGTGTGCCTGAACATGCATGGATTAGAGTTTCTGCTGGTTTACTGCATATAGGACATTTATCTTCAGGGTACTTTCATACAGTGCATTTTTTGGTGTGTTGTTTTTTTTGTTTTTTTTTTTGCAGAAATGCACTGCAATCAATGTGCATTCCCACCTCCCTCCCAAAAAAACCACATAAAAAACTGACCAAAAAACGCACTCTAAGTTTTATCTCTGATTTGGTAAATATCTCCTGAATTAATGAACTTGTCCCTGCATTGTTGCTGATATCTTCCTCATTGTTGTTGCTTCCTCTTTTAGAGGTTGTTCACACTGCGTTTTTGGATCCCAAAAACGCAGTGGCGATCGGATCCAACACATATCAAACACACAGCTGCATGTTTGGATGTGTGTGGGATGTAGCAGGATCGCACACTATAGTTTTAAATAGGGCTCCTGCTGTGTCTTTCGGATCAAGAATTGACATGTTGATTCTTGGAACGGATCTGTAAGACGGATCTGAAAGACGCATTTGCGATCACTCGTGTGAATGCCGATGCATGTTATACAGTGAAAGCAATGTAAATCACATTGCTATTTAGAAGATGCATATTTGGGTCCATTTGGGGTCCAACAGGCGGATCTAAAATTGCATCTAAAAACTTATGTTCACATGGACTCAACACGTGTGAACATACCCTTTGGTATGTCCACAACCCTTAGGCCATGTTCACACGGCTTAAATTGGGACGTATTTTAGCCTGTATTTTGCGGCGTACTGCGCTCGATACGGGGCGAGCTACGTCCCAGTCATTACGTTAATCCACAGTTCTCATGGAGAACTATGGATTACGCCCCCTCTCCCCGCTCGGCGAATACGCCGTGGGGGGAGATAAGTGACATGTGAATTACTAGTGGCGAATACACGCCGCTAGTAGTGAATGTCTATGGTGGGCTGGCGGGCTGCCAGCCCCTCCGCCCCACGGGAGTTGGCGTGAGCTCCCAAAGTCCTGGCGTAATTGCGGGCCATAATTACGCCCTGCAATCATGCCGTGTCAACATAGCCTTAGGGTATGTTCACACAGCGTTTTTGGATACGATTTTGGATCCATGTTGGATCTGAAAATCACATCCAAAAACGTAGCGAAGATCAGATCCAACACCCACCTACGTGTTTGGATCCGTGTTGGATGCAGCAGGATTGCACCCTATAGTTTATTATTGGGCTCCTGCTGCGTCTTTCGGACCAATAATTGATATGTCAATTCTTGGAACGTATCTGAAAGATGGATCTGACAGACGCAGTGTAAACATGCATCAGTAAATAGTCATGTGAACGCCGATGCCTGTTTTACATTGCGAGCAGTGTAAAAAATCACACTGCTCATTGTTAGATGCGTGTTTGTGTCCGTACAGACTGACCCAAACAAGGATCCAAAAGTGTGTGTTCACACAGACCCAACACGCCATGTGCACATTTCCTTAGTGTTCACAGGAGTTAGCATAAAGTGAAATTAAAAACCTTTTTCTTTCAGATTTGGTTAAATCAATATTTTTCTGGGGCACAGGAAGAGTTAACAGAAACTTAACCCATTATTTAGCCAATTGTGCAGTTTTTAGAGATATTCTATATGGCGCCTTGTAAGCTACTTGACTGAAATACCTCAGAAATGAAGGCGCAGCTACTGGATTTTGAGGGTTTCTTTTTATTGTTTTGTGTTTTAGGCTATGTTCACAGTATAATACAGTACATCGTGTCTTTCGGGAGCTCGCGCTGATCCGTGTGTACTCCCGCGGTGCGGGGGGGGGGGCCAGGCATGCATTACTCACGGCGCGTAATCGCCGCAAGTAATTGACATGTCACTTATCTCCCCGCGGGTACAATACGATCGTATTGTACTAGAGGAGAGCGGAGGCGTAATCCATAGTTCTCATAGAGAACTATGGATTACCGTAATTTCAGCACGCATTTTGCCCGTTTTAATCATAATAATCTTTAGTTATGTAGCGCCAACATATTCCACAGCACTTTACAATTTGGAGGGTGTAGGTACAGACAAAAGACATACATTGCACAATGAAAAGCTACTTACAGATGAGACACAAGGAGTAAGGGCCCTGCTCGCAAGAGCTTACAATCTATTAGGGTGTATGGGTGAGACGAAGGGTAAGAAGTGCTAGATTTACAATGGTCTTTAGGCCATGTTCACACGGCTTAAAACTGGACGTATTTCAGTCCGTAATTACGCGCCGGAGTGCGCAAATTACGGGCTGAAAACGTCCCAGTCATTATGGTAATCCACAGTTCGCATAGAGAACTATGGATTACGTCTCCTCTCCCTGCTCGGCGAATACGCTGGGCCGCGGGCCACACGGCGTAATTGTGGGCCGTAATTCCGTCCCGCAATTAAGCCGTGTGAACCTAGCCTTAGACTGCAACTGCGTGCCGAAATTACCCCGTGTTGACCTACCCTTAGGCACTATTTCAGGGGCTTCTGTTTATTATTGGTAGGTGTTTCAGGCACTATTTCAGGATTGCAGTGGCTTTTGAGGGCCAAAAATATATCAAACGCTCCCAAGTACACCCCACCGCTATCTGAGCATGCAAAAGGGCTGAGAGTTTAAGGCCATGTTCACATGGCTTAATTGCGGGGTGTAATTATGCCCCGCCATTACGGCGCGGGGGCGGGAGCGGGGGGCCGGCACCTCGCCGGCCCATAGACTATCATTACTAGCGGCGCGTATACGCCGCTGGTAATTCACATGTCACGTAATTCATAGTTCTCTATGAGAACTGTGGATTACTGTAATGCTTAGGACGTATTGCAGTACGCCGCGAATTACGGGCTGAAATACGCGCCCAAATAAGCCGTGTGAACATGGCTTAAGGAGTGCCACCCAACTTTTGAAGCACAGATTTAGCACCTGGTCACATTTGCAAATCCCCTGAAGTGTCAGAAGAGTGGAAACCCCCAAAAGTGAATCTTTTTTTAGAATCTACATTCCTTGCGAAGTTCAGCTAGTGGTCTAGTGAGCATTATGAACCCATAGCGGTTTACAGATTCTTTTAGCAATGCATCATGAAAATGAAGAAAATATATATTTTCCAGTAATATGTAGTTGTAGCTTTTTTTTTTTTTTTTTGCACACTATCCCGGCGGGATACGCGCCGTGGATAATGGTTATCTACGGGGCTGGCAACTTAACGCCCCCTGCCCCACCCCCGCTACACGGTAGCCGGCGTAATTGCAGGCGAAATCCGTCCCCGCAATTGCGCCAGCAATAAGCCGTGTGAACATAGCCTTACAGTACTCACTGTGCAATATAAATGACATGATTGTCAATATATATTGTGGCCTAGTGACCGTGTGCAGTTACAGGTCTCTGCCACTAGGTGAAATTCAGCAGGGTACCTGCTGCAAACGTGCCACCGAATGTCTGGGTTCGGTGGGGAAGAGACTTGCTGGTGTCAGTGACAATAGGTTACTGACACAGGTAGCTAGAATGGCTGCCTTGCAGCCAGGTATGGGTCTCCTTTCCCGGGACGGTCGTAGCGTTGGGTGGGAGGCCGTCCCCACATTCCAGGCCAGGATTTGGGCCAGTTCCTGGATGGCTATAAAAGCCCTTAACCTGCAGGTGTTAAGGGGGCGTGGTCTGCTACCTGGAGTTTGGTGTGGCAGCAGAGCTGAGGAGAGGCTCTGACCCCCCAGAGGCTTGAGGGAAGCCTAAAAAGGAACAGTGAGGATACTGTGTTTTGTGGGTCTGGATGGTAGATCCAGACCACTGATAGGTAGGGTCTGTACCTGAATGTGTGTAGTTAGTGGCCAGCCGGCCTGAGGTTTTTCTGTTTATGATTTATGTTTTGTTTGCTATGCCTGACCAATAAAACAGACTGAAGCCATAAAGAAACCTTGTCTGTGTGCCACTCGCTTACCAAAGTGGCGATCACCATGAGTGAAGGACCCTGGGGCCGGTCCAAGATGGCGGCCGAACGAGTGTGAGGCACAACAATATTGTCAAGTAGTAGTTGGTATGAAAAGTTAGACAATTCCAAAGATGTGCCAAATTACAAATGGTATGAGCCACTCTAGTACCTCACTTCCTCTGATGGGACAGCTTCTACATTTTTTCACAGCAGGTCAAGATGATCCCCGTGATCAAACACAAGCAGAACATACATTGTGGTATGGTGCTCCCTGCTACTGTCCTTTGCACAGTATTGTAATATTTCATGTTCAGGTCAAGTATTTTTGCCTTCATACTCAAAGCCAATCAACGTGATGGGAATACCCCTTTATCCCCTTACTGCATCTGGATGTATGGGTAGGTCCCGATGGTGGTAAGTGGCTTTGCAGCGGGATCATGCCGCAATCCCACCACAGAGCCAGTGAGTGTCGGCTGCTAATTGCAGCTAAGGCTATGTCTCTACTGCATCGGACAAAAAATGTCTGAAAGCGGACTTTCTTTTCCCCCGATGCACGACTGTGTTTTTTGTTACGTTTTGCACACAAACCGTGGTTGCTTCTCATTTTTTTTACGTTGCCCATACAATTGTAATGGATGAGAAGACGCCGAGAAAACTAAAAGCACCGGCGTATTATACAACATGTTGTATAATGCGCCGAAAGACGAGCTGTGGAGACTACAGCTTGTCTTTTCTATTGTAGTCTACAGGGCCGCAGGAACGATCATATTTTCAACACTTTTAAAATCCTAAAAGTGCGAAAACACGATCGTAAAGCTGTGCAGTGTAGAAATAGCCTAACACCCACCGGTAATTGCACGAGTGAGATTGCGGGGCCCTGATCAGTTTACATGGCAGCTGGAAGCCTGGTGAAGGCTTCCATCACCACCATGTTTTCTGTTTTACTACTTCCTGCCCCTAGAAGTATTCCAAACTGGTACAAATAAAAAGTACACTTTAGCCCGCAAAAAATGCCCCCTCAGTCAAGTCCGTAGGTAAAGTCCACAAAAGTTATGGCTTACAGAAAATGGCGCTTCGGCAAATATTTTAAAAATTTACAACACCAAAACAAAGAAAGCCGCACACGTCTGGTATTGCCGGATTTGTATCAACCTGTAGAATACAGATAACATATCATTTATACCGAAGGTTGAACGCCATCAAAAGAAAACCCCCACAAACATGGCGTACGTGTGGGGTTTTTTTTCACATTTTGCCCCCACTTTTTTTGCAGTTTTCCAGTATATTCTATGGTACAGTGAATAACACCATTAAAAAGGACGTCTTATCCTACAATATAAAACTCCTCTTATGTCCATGTAGATGAAAACAAAGTTATGGCTCTGGGAAAGCGAGGAGAAAAAGTGAATGTGAAAAAATAGGCTTGATTGTTAAGGGGTTAAGGTTGGTTTCACGTGAGTGAGGCCGTTTCATACAGGCCGATGATCAATCACTAGCCAGTGTCAACAAGCCCCTATCAGCCAACAAACTAGCAAACAATTGTTTGTTGGATGATTGATGTGAGTTTAAAAATGCTTGTTGCTCAGCAGCGCATCTGTCAGTGTATAAAGGGAATGTGCTGCCGACATAATGCAAACTTCATTTTTTAAAAGCGCCAAAGATACGATCGTTCCTACAGCCCCATAGGCGGCAATAGGAAAGAAATGCTGCTGTCTACTTCTCATGTTCTTGCCGTCTTCCCATACAATAGTGTTGTATGGCTGATGTCAGGAAAACGAGAAGCAACCACTTTTTTTGCACAAAGTGTGACAAAAGCCACGGTCCTGCATCAGAGAAAAAACGGCCGCTTTCAGGCCGTTTTTTGTCCAATGCAGTGTAGACATAGCCTAAAAGATCACTAAACATCTTGGTATAGCCTCCAGGTCTTGTTTACAACTATTCTTGGCCAATGTAATAAAACCTTCTGACGCATTGGTGGCACATTTGTTTGAAGCTGATTTTGGCTGTACTATTTGTGCTTTTGTTCCGCCTGTATTAGGGGTTGTTCACACATGGTTTTTTGGATACGATTTCAGGTCTGTGTTGGATCTGAAATTCGCATCCAAAAATATAGCGTTGATCGGATCCAACACGTATCCAACACACAGCTGCATGTGTTCGGATCCGTGTTGGCTGCAGCAGGATCACACCCTATACTTTATTATATGGCTCCTGCTGCATATTTCTGACCAAGAATTGACATGTCAATTCTTGGATCGGATCCGAAAGAAGCAAGGTAAACACGCATTGGCGATTACTCGTCTGGACGCCGATGCGTGTTTTACATTGCGAGCAGTGTAAAATCACACTGCTCATTGTTGGATGCACCCAAAGCGTATGTTCACACAGACCCCAAAATGCCAAGTGAACATACCCTAAATGATGCAATATGTAGAACAGTGATGGCGAATCTTTTAGGCTATGTCTCCACTGCACACAAAAACGTCCATTTTTTCAGCATTTTTCATTTTAAAAAAACGTCTGAAAGAGGTCCCATAGACTTGTACAGTAAAAATGTTCTGTAGTCTCCACAAAACGTCATTTTTTTTTTTTCTGCATGTTTTATTTCCTGGTCATTTTTTGGAACATGTTGCAAAAAACGACTGCGCAGGGCAGAAAGTTTACTATTGGAGTCTATGTAAAGCGAGCAGCTGTGCATTTCTGCAAAAAAAAATGGCCATTTTTTTTCAGCAGCTTTTGACAGGCAGTGGACAAAAAAACATTTTTATTATTTGGTTTTCAGGTCGTTTCTCCACTGCAGAGTAGACTGAGTGCTCAAAATGCAATTCAAAGCCCATTTATTTATCACAAGATGCCAACACTACAATTTAACCTGAATACTAAGGTGATGACTGTCACAAGAAATAGTGTAATAAATTTTGGGCTTCTTTTTTTTCAAGATTTTGTTTAAATACCATATATACTCGAGTATAAGCCGAGTTTTTCAGCACAAATAATGTGCTGAAAAATCCCTCCTCGGCTTATACTTGAGTCACTGTCGGCGCTCGGGCGCTGCGATGGCCCGAGCATCGGCAGGGACACTTCAGTTATATGCGGCTCCTCTGGGAGCGCGTACAGCCGAAAGCGTTCGGGCGCTGCGGTGGCCCGGGTGCTGTCGGCGATCTCTTCCCCTGTATGCGACTCCTCGAACGCAAACAGCAGAAGATAGCACTGTGGAGCAGGGAGCGCTCGCTCTCTGCTCCGCAGTGGACTCTGGGCGGCCGCTGACTGGCGGCTGTCTGGAGTTAACGGCACAGGCAGTGTGTGTCATCACGCTGCGTGCGCGGCCTGATGACATCGCGCGCCTGTGCTGGCAAGAGGAAGGAGTGAAGCGCCCGGGAGGCAGAGCGGCGAGGAGGCGGAGCAGCGAGGGACCGAGGTGAGTACTGTACTTATATTTATTTATTTTTTTAAAATAACCTTGCCTATAACTACCTATGGAGACATGACTCTGCCTATAGCTACCTATGGGGACATAACCCTGCCTATAGCTACCTATGGGGACATGACGCTGCCTACAGCTTCCTATGGGGACATGACTGCCTATAGCTACCTATGGGGACATGACTCCGCCTATAGCTACCTATGGGGACATAACCCTGCATATGGGGACATAACCCTGCCTATATTTGCCTATGGGGGACATATACCTGCCTATGGAGGACATTAAACCGCCTATGTAATTTTATTGGTATCTATTTTTATTTTTGAAATTTACCAGTAGCCGCTGCATTTTCCCCCCTAGACTTATACTCGAAACAATAAGTTTTCCCGTTTTTTGCAGGGCTGTGGAGTCGGTAAGCCAAAGTCCCGACTCCTCAATTTCCCCTAACCCCGACTCCGACTCCCTCATACATATACGATAACTTAATTTAAGCTTTTTATCATCCTTATGAAACAATAATCAAGCTATTTAGGTAGAATATAAAATATATTTATTGGATACAACTTTAGAACACAAAAAACTTTATTAAATTGTAAATATGCAAAACGCTGCAGTAAGTGGGAAAAAAAAACTGTTTTCAACAACAACGTCCTGAATAACATTTGTGGAGTCTATGAATTTGTTCTGAGAAAAAGTATTGCCTCCATCAGATCCTCTTTCATAGATGACCTCAAATCTGATCGAATTATTTTAAGGCTAGAGAACAGCCTCTCTACACTAACTTGGGTTGGTGGCAAAGCGGTGACCACATGGGCAACATCTCTAACAATCTCGGGGTATAAAGGAATTGCCTCATGCACAGTCAGTTTTGATGATCGGTTGAACTCTTCTACTTCTTTGAGAGCAAGTGAAAAATTTTGCTGAAATACAGTCAGTCTGTTTGCTGTGGGAGTGGAATCTTTTTTCCTGCGGCAACGCTTTGCCTGCTCCATGTCATCCAAATACTTTTCAAAGTTAAACTCTCATCTGATGAGGCTGAAGATATGGCAGCAGCACTGGCAAGACTCAATTCCTCTTCTTCTTGGCAGTCCTGTAGCCCACTCATCCTAACTGCTACCTCAGTCAGAGCTTCTTTTCCTTTAGTAATCTGTTGATCATCCAGCAATATACGATGACTTGGGTCCACATAAACAGCTGCCAAAAGAATTTTATTATCTAATAACAGTGTCTCTCTCCTTTTCATTGAAGCAGCAATGCCATCTGCGATTAAGCCTCCTCTTTGGGATAGGCTAAAAAGCAAGTTCTTCCACTCCTTTATGAAAGTTCCAGGAGTTAAATCCTCAGCTTGTAATTTTTTAGTCACTCTGAATGGGTGTTGAAGCAGTTCTTTTAATTCAGCCACCTGTGTCCATTTGACCTTCACTTAATGTCACCTGAGGGTTGGCCATGTCCACAAGAAAGGGTTTCAGCTCAACTAATCGTTCAATCATCAAATAAGTACTGCCCACCGAGTGCCTTGATCTACAATTGCCCCTTTCCCAGCACGTCTCTTCAAGATAGAATCAATTTTAGGGGTTCGGGCAGCAATAGCCAATTGCCTCACCTTGCCAATCAGAGTTCCAGCATGTCCCTCTTGCAGACTGTCTCTTATCGCCAGCTGCAGTGTGTGCACAGCACAGCGCATGTGATAAATATGACAGAATTTTGAAGCAGCTTCAGCAAGATCTAATTCTAGAGTATCATGTTGCTGTTGTTCTGTAGGAATATCTGTTTGTTCCTCAGTTACAAGATCAGGACTGTGGCCTTCCATCTCACACATACTGAATCCAAAGTTTTCTTCTAACTGTTGTTCACCTTCCTTATTCTCATTCATCAGTTTAATTGTACGTGTCATATTTGAAGCATTGTCTGTTACAATAGCAAGAATCTGTTCTTTTTTGAGTTCATAATCTTGCAGAACATTTTCCACTAAGGCCTGGAGAAACTGACTGGTGTGATGAGCTTTAGTGTCCTTTACTGCCAGCGTCTTGGTAACAAATTTTTTGTTGTCACAAACAAATAAAACATTGATAGCAAAACAGTTCACTCTGTGACTTGTGCAGTCATTCATTTTAAGATGCATAAAGCGTCTCTTGAGAGTCTTTTTAAGATCTTCTTTTTGGTTAAAGGCTTCTTCAATCACTAATTTTTTAATACTTTCTCTTTCCAAAGAAACACAAAGTATGCGGGCCATTTCTCCATTAAGAGCTGTAAAAGCTGGTCGAGCAAATAATGATAATGGTACACCGTCCTTCACAACAAGCTGTATGAGCTGTCTTTTAAACACATCTGCTGTCATTGTTACAGTAATTTTGTCACTTACAAAATATCTTGTTACTGATGTTTGAGACACTCTTTCGTCCTCCTTTGCGGGAAGTGCTGGGCACTGGTTTTTTGGTGTCACTCTGATCCTTCTCAGTCACAGATTTGAAAACTTCTGGGTGGAAGCGGTTTAAATGTCTTTTTAGATTGGAAGCTCTTGTAGGAGCGTTTTTATCGCTTCCTGAATATGCACTGATTTTGACATCACAGCATTTGTTTTCATCTGGGTCACTTATCTTACACTGACACACAAAATATTTTTTATCTTCCGTCAGTGTGAAATGCTCAAAGACAGCTGACTTCATAGGAAGCTTCTTAGACATTTTATAATAATATAAATTCGTCCTCAAAATAATTTTGTCCTATGAAAAAAAAAAAAAAGGTATATTGTAATCTCTGAAAGAATAGCGAGTATAACTTTGGGTAGAAATAAAACAAACTTTGCATAAATCAATAGTACAGATATGTCATGACAAATAAAAAGTTTGTAATATGTGTTTTATTAGATATCTTTATGCTGAACTTTCAGTATCAGGCTTTTCTCTGGATACAGGGCCTGATGTATGAAAACGGTCTTGGTCTAAAACTTTCTTTGTTGCCCATAGCAACCAATCAGAGCTCTGCTTTAATTTCTCCACAGCACTATATAAAAGGGGAGCTCTGATTGGTTGCTATGGGCAACAAAAACTTCTACACCTAGACAGTTTTCATACATCAGGCCCTGGGTGTTTTACATCATACTGCTTCACAGTCTACAAAGTGAAACTACTAGCAGTGCTTTGGCAACAGCTTTTACAACTACAGTACTTTCTCACATGTGTGTTTCTGTATTTCTAAATATGAGATGTTAGAAAACAGTTTTCCCTCTTAAATTCTATGTATAGCATATATAAGCCATCAGAGCAGCTAATCTCTCCAAACAAGAGCTCAGAGGAGAAGCAAGAAAACACATGAAGCATACAGAGAGAACATATACTGGACAATTGATTTATGCACAGTTTATTGAAAGTTTAGATATGCTAAGAAGTACTTGCCTTAAAGGTGTTTTCTCAGCACGATGATTCACTGGCTGACAAGCAGTCACTCTGTCTCCTCAGGCTGTGGGTGGGTCTCCAGCAGTGATTAGCATATATTAACTTCAAGCCCTTCTTCCGACAGAGCAGGAAATTGTGTTCTCCAACACAATTACAGATAAAGTCAAGCTTTCCAGTCCTCACAGTCACAACACTTGTATATTTTGCTTACTGCAGTAATGTGCTAAACCTTGTAAGTTCACTCAGAACTCAGTCCCATCATTCCGTGGGGGTGAGGTTACTCCTCTCAGCTAATCAGATAACAGGCTTTCTGGTATGCAGGTTACCATCGAAACCTGTGTGCAGTGAGAGACCTGCTGAACTGTCTATAGTTCATGACTGAAGTAAAATCTACTGACCAAAATATTTACAAAATGTTGTCTATAACAGTCCCTTTATGTAGTAAGCAAGCTTCTTTAATCCTGTTTTCTCTAGCAGCTCTGTGATGAGTGCAGCCATTCCTTCCCAGTGCTTTTTTCCTCTGATCTGTAGCAAGAAGCTTCACAACTGAGCATGTACATAAAGTGCAGCACACATTCATTTCAATTAAGAGCCTAGATGCTTATATAAGGAATAGAGCAGACCTTTACAGGACATTTAATTATTTTCACAAATTCTTATGAAAATATATTCAGCACATACTGCAATGAACTAACTGGACCAATTTATTAAATATTTTGGGAGTCGGAGTCGGTCTATTTTATTCCGACTCCACCAAAATGGACTCCAACTCCGACTCCACAGCCCTGGTTTTTTGTGGCAAAAGTAGGTGCCTTGGCTTATACCCGGGTCGGCTTATACTCAAGTATATATGGTAATTTCCAATAAATTGCAGATTATTGGAAAGAAATAAAATTAATTTTCACAGCTTAATGTTAAAACATTTCTCTAACAATTTTAGGGTCGTAATGCCCACTGCACTCCTTGGATATATTCCTTAAAGGGTGTATTTTTCCAAATTAGGTCTTTTTATGGGAGTTTAAGTTTTAGCATCTTAGGGTGTCCACAAGCCTGAAATGGTGCCTAAAATATATCCTAATGAAAATCTGACGCCAAAATCCCATAGGTGCTCCTCCTACTCTGAGGCTTGTGGTCGAGTCAAATAGTGCATATCTCTAAAACAGCAGAAACTTTGGAATCAATATTGAGTTGCCTTTCCCTGTTAGGCTATGTTCACACGGCTTAATTGCGGGACGTAATTACGCCCCGCAATTACGCCGTGGGGGCGGGGGAGGCAGCGGGGAGCCGGCACCTCGCCGGCCCATAGACTTGCATTACCAGTGCCGCGTATACGCCGCTGGTAATTCACATGTCACTTATCTCCCCCTGCGGCGGATTCGCCGAGCAGGGAGAGGAGACGTAATCCATAGTTCTCTATGAGAACTGGGGATTACCGTAATGACTGGGCCGTTTTCAGCCCGTAATTTGCGCACTCGGGCGTGCAATTATGGACTGAAATATGTCCAGTTTTAAGCCGTGTGAACATGGCCTTATAGTCTACCATGTTCCAGTGAATAATGGATAAAAATTGAAAATCTAGAAGAAAAGAGAAATTTTAAAATTTCACCTCTTTGCTTTAATTTCTGTATACACCTAAAGGGTTAACACCTTTATGTGTTGTTTTGAATACCTTTAGGGGTGCAGTTTCTTACTTGGAGTCATTTATGGGGGTGTTCCAACATACAGGCCCCTCAAAGCCACATCAGAACTGGACTGGTCCTTAAAGGGGATGTATCGCTTCTTTAGTTCAGCTGATTCATGCTGCTCTCAGCTTCTTAACTCTAGAAATGCAGGGGCGTTTCTTCCCCTCCCAGCTGGGTGACATTATCCTCCCTTCACTGTTCATGCTGGCTCCCGAGACTCTCCCCTCTATCCCCATCTCTGAGTCCACATGTCACTGTGTCTCTCCCTATCAGTCTTATTTTGTAAGAGCTGTATACATACCACAGGCTGCATTCAATCTAGACTAAGCACTGATGTCTTCTCCTCTCACAGCTGGAGATTTGTTACAGTTGAATCCAGCTTTCAATGAGCAGCACAGTTTTCCCTTCTATGCAGGAGAGACAGGGATCGATACACAATTGTGCTGTTTCCTGATGATAGAAGCCCTGCAGTGTTATTCTGTTTCTTCTGGCTGTGCAGAGTGAAAATGTGCCGGTCCCTTACTTTGAGTGAAAGGCAGGAATGCAAGCTATGTAAATACAGCCGACCGGGTGGGGGGGGGCTCTGACAGAATGTAAATGAGCTCTCAGCTAGTGAAATTCAAGGAGGAGGGATCCGACCAGCTCTGGATATCGGTGTAAACAGAAGATAAGGAAAACTATGAATACAAGACAGCTTTGCTAATGACATCCAATTGGAAAGTTACTTGTTTTCACTGTCCCCTTAGGCCATGTTCACACGGTGTATTTGCAGGGCGTAATTACGCCCCGCAATTACGCTGTGTGGACGGGAGCGGAGGAGTGAGCGGGGGGCCGGCACTTCGCGGCCCAAAAGACAATCACTGCTAGCGGCGCGTATACGCCGCTAGAAAGTGACATGTCAGTTATCTCCCCGCCGGGCGGGGAGAGGAGACTTAATCCATAGTTCTCTATGAGAACTGTGAATTACCGTAACGAATGGGCCGTTTTCAGCCCGTAATTGGCGCACTTCGGCGCGTAATTACGGACTGAAATACGGCCCATTTTAAGCCGTGTAAACATGGCCTTATTCTGAAGACCATTTAATGAAATGATACAACTCCTTTAAAAAAAATCATTGTTACAAATTTTCTGTTAAAATTTGCTACAAAATTGAAGAGCCCCCTAATATCCTAAAAAAAATATGAGATTGTTTAAAAAATGATGCCAACTTAAAGCAGAGTTATGGTAGATGTTTATTTACTAATTTGTTGGCTACGACTGTCTTACATGCAGACATTTTAAAACTTTGAAAATAGCAAATTTTTCCAAATCTTCACAATATTTTGATATTTTTCACAAATAAAGAAAAATTGTTTAGACAAAAATCACAAGAAAACAATCTGAAATTCACATCAATAGGTAAAACCATTAAATTTATTCCCCGATAAAGTGACATATGTCAGATTTCAAAAAAAGGGCCCCAAGTCCAAAAGTAATGTAAGCAAGCTCCTCCTTTTTCAAGATAAGGAACAAAGCAGGAGTGAGTAAGCATCCACTGCTGAAGCCCATAAGAGCAGATAAAGGTGGACAGTAACTTGTGTGCAAAAGCAAAGATAAATCGTTTAACGCTAAAAAAAAAGCAAAATCAAAAGAAATGTTTTTGGGTATGTGTTTATTTTACCTTTACCTACCTGTTTAAAGCCAATCATTGTAGTGAGGAAAACCCCTTTATGGCTGCCTAAAAGAGCCATACACCAGACCCCCAAAGGGGCAACCCAGTTTTACAATTGTGATGAATTTAAAAACATTTCCCCAGCCACTTTTTCCGTTGGAGGGGGGGCATTTGGGCGGGGTTTGCGCCACCAAATTCCCTGGGGTCCGAAACCCCAATGGCCTCGAAGGGGGGGTGGGGGGTAAAAGGAAAACACCCGCATGTGGGGGGTTTTGGGGGTTTTTGTAAAAAAACGACGTTTTTTAAAAAATGTTCCGCTTAAAAAAACCGCATGGGCGTTTCAGGTAGGGTTTTTTCTCATTAAATAAAGAAAAAAATTTCCTTTATGATGTTTTTTCCAATGGAAAAATTCCCAATTTAACAAGAAAAAATGGAAACCCCCAAAATATAAGGGGAATACAAGATGAAAATAACATAATCAAATATAATTTTATATGTTATTACAAACATTATGAAAACAAATTTATCAATACAATAATAAAACCCATCTATAATTTTTGACCATGGGGGTATTGGGTCCAAAATAATATCCCAAAAGGCTTTCTGTTAGTAAGGCATTTTTTTTCCCATCTCCCCCTCTCCATAATTTAAATATCCAAAAGCAGAATCTAAAAAAAAATCTAGACTTCCCTGATGAATATCTCTAAAATGCTTAGACGCCCCCCCATGTTTTCGTAGGGGTATCAAGGAAACACATAATTGTTTCCCATCCTGTGTATAGACCCTCGGGGACTCCAAAATACGCAGTCTACAAGCCCCACAAATGACGTAAACCACAAAATACGTGGCAATTAATAAATTGCGTGATTCAAAGTTCTCTGGTAACAAAAAAGAAAAATTTTACTTTTCACCATATATTTTCATAGTCCGCACCTCTGGTGCCGCCCTTTTCACCTTTAGTCTAACCACCTACTTCCTCATATGGATACATTTAACATACTTGGGAAACAAAGTTCCCAATTTTTTTAGGGCTTGTAGATATGAACTTGCAGCCATCCGCAAGGATCGTTTTCAATGTGGGATCTGTAGTAAGAATAGGCAAATATTTCTTAATTATATCCGCAATATCATTAAATTGTCTGCTGTATTGTGTAGAAAACACTACAGAACTAGTACTATCCTTGATTACCTCTGATCCACTCATTAAATTCTCACGATTCAAAGTATTAGTTTTCTTACTAGCTCTACGTATCATCCATTGTTTGTAACCCCTTTTTTGTAATCTGTCACTTATAAGTGATACCTCATCTTGAAAGGAGGCCTCATCGCTACAATTTCTTTTGGCTCTTATGAATTCTCCCATAGGGAGATTATGTATGACATGCTGCGGGTGACAGCTTGTAGCATCCAAAATGCTGTTCCCCGCCGTTGGCTTCCTATAGGTTTTTGTTGTGATTTTACCAGTGAAAGGATCTCCTGTCAATTTCAAATCCAGAAACACCATGTTGATACTATCACTAGTGTATGTAAATGATAGGTTTTCTTGATTCCCATTAATGTAATCAACAAATTTTGGTATATCCAAAGATGATCCCTGCCAAATCAGCAGGGTATCATCTATGTAACGCCTGTACCAAAAGATGTTCATTGCAAAAGCATTATCCAGTGAATATATATATTTTTCCTCCCACCATGTAACGAAAATATTCGCCAATGATGGGGAGAAACAAGAGCCCATAGGGCAACCTTGGATCTGCAAATAATAATCACCATTGAAGCTAAAATAATTGTGACCCAGTAAAAAATCTGTAACCAAGATAATATATTGTTTCAAGGTATGCGCATGTACAAAATCTCAGCCGCCCATAGCGGAACTCTTTTGCAAGTGAAATTGTGATATTACTAGCAAACTTGTGTAGCCATTGACAGTTGCGTCGAACACCCAACTGTCACACATGCATGGATGTAGTTGTTGCCAGAAAGGGCTCTAGATACTAACTTGTGAAGGTGTCAGGGCTGTGGACTCCTCAATTTCTCAGACTCTGACTCCCTCATAAATGGCGCATGTTTAAGTGAAAACGTTACTGTAGTATAATGGTCACATCAGGCTGTTTATCACCTTATGATACAATAATCAAGCTATTTAGGTAGAACAAACAATGACAAGCAAAATGGTAACAATATTTTGAACTTTTGACTTTCAGGCTCAATATCTCACCATCCACTACAGCTTTGTACATAAGGCTCCCATCATTTTATAGACAATCATCTTATCTATCTTATACATAAATGGGACTTGCAAGTATTTGGCATCTGACTACTTCTGCAGATTCTTGTCATGTTACTGTTTTGCTCCTAAAAACCAAAATGTTAATTTTTATTATTTTGTTAGTACAGTATTTGGTAAATCCACCTTTGACTTTCAACACTACCTGAATTCTTCTGGGTTCTGGTTCAGATTCAAGCAGGTCTTGACCAAAATCTGATCCCAGGTCTCTTCTACACATTCCCAATGTTGATACAGACTGGACTTGGGTACGAATACAGCGTTTTCATCAACTCTTCCCACAAGGGTTCGATTGAGTTGAGGTCTGGGGACTGTGGAGGCCAATGCAGCGACTCTACTTCATTGTCATTGAGCTATTCCTTCTCCAACCTTGATGTATGCTTCGGGTCGTTGTCCTGCTGGAATACTGTCGTCCTTCTCATACCCATAGTACTCGAGTATATGAAGTAACTAATCTTGTAGGACACTCACATATAGCTCAGCATTGAGATCAACATCAATCCTGGTCAAGTATCCAACATCTTTGGCTGTGAAACACCATATCATCAGGTTTCCTTCACCGAACGTGACTTTTTCACTTTCTCGATCCGTTAGCCCCCTTTTCCCTTGATTCTTCCAAACCTATTTGCTCCCATCAGAGCCCGGTCTATTGACTTTCTTCTCATCGCTCCAAATCATCCCTTTCCAAGCTTCCATTTTTCATACTTTTTGCAAACTCGAGTCGCTGCTTCTTATGAGATTGAAGTCGAGGCTTCTTCACCTTTTTTTGGGCCATCATTCCAGACCTGTGTAATATGTTGCCTGGTGCTTGCTTGGACGTCTGTGATCTCAATCTTACGAAGCATACAAGCCACTTCCACTGCCGTGTCTGAGCTGATGGAGCCAACTTGTTGACTCTGATATTTTGCCTGGACGTCACCTTTGGAATGAATGGATGGACTTCATTTCGTAATCTTCCCGCTGTCATGGCCTCAAATGATGCGGTTTGTCAGTTTTCTTGGTCAAGAGACGCTATCAATTTGCCGGATGATGCTGTTTCTCTTTTCTTGGGAAAACTTCATGGCTGCTCGAATCAATAACTTTTCACTTGGGAATCAACCTAGTAACACACTGAGCTATTAGGGGATGTGAGAACAGGTTGTAATTTGTAGTATACAAGAAGAAAAAGATTGTCCCACCACCAGGAGCAAAACAGTAACAATGCAGTTACATGACAAGAATCTGCAGAACTAAGCATATGCTAAATAGTTGCAGGTCAAAGTTATGTATGAGATAGCCAAGATGATTGCCTTTAAAATGATGTAGTGGATGGTGAGATATAGAGCCTGAAAGTCAAAAGTTCAAAACATTGTTACCATTTTGCTTATTGGTGTAAAATACATTTATTGGATACGACTTCAGAACACAAACTTTTTAAAAAATTGTAAATATGCAAAACGCTGCAGTAAGTGGCGAAAAACTGTTTTTGACAAAACTGTCCTGGATAACATTTGTGGAGTCTATGAATTTGTTCTGAGAAATGGCATTGCCTCCATCAGATCCTTCATAGATGACCTCAAATCTGATCTCATTATTTCCAGGCTAGAGAACGGCCTCTCTACACCAACTTGGGATGGTGGCAAAGTGGGAAACATCTCTAACAATCTCAGGGTGTAAAGGAATTACCTCATGGACAGTCAGGTCTGATGAACGGTTGAATGATTCTACTTCTTTGAGAACAAGTGAATTATTTTGCTGGAATCTATTTGCTGTGAGTAGAATCTTCTCCCTGCGGTAACACTTTGCCTGCTCCATGTCATCAATTAAACTCCTCATGTGACAAGGCTGAAGATATGGGAGCAGTAGCACTGGCCGGACCGAATTCCTCTTGCTCTTGGCACTGCATCGAACTAACTGGATCAATTTATATATTTTGGGAGTCGGAGTCGGTCCATTTTATAGCAACTCCAACTCCACAGCCCTGGGAGGTGTGAAGAATTAGGCAATCAGTAGATTTGGGCCTTAGAATTTGTCATGAATGCAGATTACACGTTGTCCATATTTATTTTGTTTTTGCTTTGACTTTACAGAGGTTTTTGTGCTGTTGATCTGTCTAAAAGGCCTAATGAAATCCTTTGTGATTTAATGTTGTCACACCTTAAAACCTGAAAAAGCCCAGGGGAGGAAGAAGACTGTTTATAGCCACTATGTGGTGACTGATTGGTAATCCTGTTGTGTAGATAAGGCACTGGAGCGGTAATGTAGGTTGATGCTGAGTGTGCAGTATACCTCTCGGCAGCTAACAGGATTTTTTTTTCCCATGAGGGAGCATGCTGGCATTACACGCTGTGTGGTGTTCTCTGGCAGGTATAAATATTAACAGCACATAGTTTGTTCATGTACCTGAATTACCAGCCCTATTAGTTCAAATATGCTGATAGATAATGGTCACTTTGTTCTGTGTACATATATAACAGGGCCGGCTAATTAACCCCTTAAAGACAGAGCGGTTATTTTTGGTTGACAGTTTGTTTTTTTTCTCCTCACCCTCCAAGAGCCATAACTTTTTTATTTTTCCAACTACATAGACATATGAGGGCTTCTATTTTATTTTGCCATAACAGAGAATATACTGAGAAACCGCAAAAAAAATTCTAAGTGGGTCGAATGTGGGAAAAAACGTCCTTGAGGGATTTTTTTTATGGTGTTCACTCTTCGGTATAAATGATGTTTTCTCTATATTCTGCAGGTTGATACGATTTCGGCAATACCAAATATGTAGGGTTTGTGTTATGTTATAGTACTGTAAAAAAAAACAAAAAAAAAACATTTTCTATTTTTTAAATTTGCGCCACTTTCTGCGGCCAATAACTTTTTGCACTTTTACCCATAGACCTGAGTGAAGGTGCATTTTTTGTGAACTGAAGTATACTTTTTTGGGTACAATTTTGGGATAGAGGCGTCTTTTGTGATCACTTTTTTTCCAATTTTTAGGGAACCTGAAATAACCCCAAAAAACCACAATTTGGCCGCTTGGCATTTTTTTCTTCTTCGGTGTTCAGCGTACAGGATAAATTAGGTTATATCTTAATATACCGGACTTTTTTGGGAAATGCAGCGATACCAAATATGGGTTGATTATTTATTTTTTTTTTTTACACTTTTAAAACTTTTTTTTAAATTAGGGTGCTTTCACAGGGTGCGTTTTGATGCGTTTTTTGTGCGGGTGACGGGAAGCAAAAAAAGCATAGAAAACGAAACCAAAAACGCACCGTGTGAAAGCACCCTTCTACTTTGAGTCCCCCTAGGGTGCTTAACCAATAGGGGGTGTGATCAAGTGTACACTCTTTTGTATTGTATAAACAATTCTAAAGGGTGTACCAAGATAAAGATAACCTGCCTGTGGGCAAGAAGTAGTGCAATGAAAAACATGGCGGCGAAGGAAGCCTTCACAAGGCTTCCAAGCACCATGTGAACTGATTGGGAGACTGCAGTCTCACCACGGGGGGAATTATCTGAGTGAGAAACGGTGCACGGCTCATTTATTTAGACACTGCGATCGCCACAGCGTCTAAGGTTATGTTCACATGGTCAGATTTCGGCATGCATTTCGTGTTGTATTTGCGCTCTAATACGAGCGAGATGCGCGCCGAAATTATGGTAATCCATAGTTCTCACGCGTGGTGAGATAAGTGACATGTCGATTATTTGCAGTGAATAGGCGCCACGAGTAATGACAGTCTATGGGGCCAGCGGGCTGTCGCCCCCCCCCCCCCACCCCTCCTGCCGCCGAAATCCCAAATCACCCGGCGTAATTGCGGCCGTACTGTACGGGCCTCAATTACACTGTGTGAACATAGCCTAAGGGACTAAACAGCACAGAATGAAGCTGGCTCCATTCTGTGCTGTTACCGGCGGATGTCAGCTGCGATTAGCAACCGGCACCTGCTGCCTGGGTAGCAGGACTGCAGAGCTCTGCAATCCCGCTACATAGCCACTTAGTGACATTGCGACGCAAGTTTATGTAAAGTGTCGTCAAAGGTTTCATCAAATAAGAATAATTTGTCACTTAAAGTAAACACAATTCTACATTTGGCCAAAATCTGAAATATGATCTATAGCTGCCCCTCATGGCAGAAGGGTAAAATAAAACTTTATCTACAGGCAGACATGGTGAAGCATCTGCCTCATTTACCAGTTCCTGACTGGGCTGTTTACACCCTTCTTAACCAGGCAATTTTTTTTTGTGTAATTTTATTATTATTTTAGTGCGCCCTTATGTCCGGGCCCCGTACAAGGAGATCAGGTACATACCATAAGACAAATCTTATAACACTAAGGCTATGTTCACACGGCTTATTTCAGGGCGTATTTACGTCTGCAAATACGTCCCCAAATACGTGTCACAAAGTGTGGCATGTAATTCACGTCGTAAATACATTCCCCATTCTTTTACTAGGGATTTACGTTGCAAAATACGCCTCAATAAGTGACAGGGGACTTACTTTTACAATCGTATTTACGCCCGTAAATATGTCGCGAAAATACACCTTGTGTGAATGATGAGGCGTATTTTACATTGGAATCAATGCTAATCTAATTGTTCATTATTTGAAATGTATTTTGGGTCGTATTTGCGGACGTAAATACGTCCGTAAATACGCCCCGAAATAAGCCGTGTGAACATAGCCTAAGTGACAAACTAATACGGAAGGAGAGAGAACCTTGCCTGCAGGAGCTTACAATCTACGCTGTAATGCTTTTTTATTTTTATTGTAGAGAAAATGGTAGGGAGTAACAAAAGTTTCTTTTACACATTTTTTTGCTTAATTTTTATTAACAGCAAAAATGGTGCTAATAAGTTTGTAAGTTTGTCACTTTTCATCACGAACATTTATATATAGGAGATATCAAGTTCTAGGGTCCTTGGGGTTGGCTGTTAGTATTTATTCTAAGAATTTATTTTGTGTGTGTTTTTTTGTGCCTTTGTTTTACACATTGTGCCCCTTTAAGTCAGAAAAAGATATTTAGGGGCATTTTTATATCACTTTTTTATGCTAATTTCCTCTGTAACTGAGGCTGATATACTAGCTCCAGTTACAGAGTAAAATCCAGGGGAAATACATCTCCTGCACTTACTGCAGAGCTGATCCGTGTCTGATAAGACCCAGCAGCTCAGGAAGTTACCAAGCTCTGGCAGTCATGTGATCACATGTGGCAGGAGTGCTGGATACACAACAATCGAAAAAGCAGGAGTGGTAAGAAGCTATTTGTGTCTTCTCAGTGGAGAGGCAGGTATCGCAGACAACTGGCTCTCCACCCGTGCAGCTATACAATAAGTGTACAGCTGCGTTCTCTGTGTGGACGTTCCAGAACATCCATGCAGAGTTAAAGGGGTTTTCCCACTTCAGACAATGATGGCATATCGCTAGGATAAGGGGAGTGTAAACTAAGAATCCCGGGTTTTTCATATTTTCCTTAGCAGTAATGCATTTTCAAAAAATTCCTATATACCTTGATGTTTTACTTAGTTTTGTAGTGTGCCACTGATATTTGTATTAGATGTATGCTATTGCCTTACCAGTGTGCACCTATGCTTACGTTTTTTTAAAATATATGGATGTGCACAGCCTAATTAATTTGTGTAGACTACAGAGGTCATTAGCTTTAGGGCTCATCCCCACGGCAAAGCACAAATACCAGACGGTTTACCCCACCGGTATTTGTCCTGTTTTAGTGCCGTCCCCATGGCCGCTGGGGGATGGTTTTTCTCTGCGATTAACGGAGAAAAGCCCTCCCCCTTCCCATTGATATGTTCATATTCCGTCCCAAAACCGTAAGAAATTTTGGTCCAAAAAGTCCTTGTTTTATTTGTGAAAAATCTCAAAGTATCGTGAAAAATTTGAAAAATGTACCATTTTCAAACTTAAAAAATTTCTGCGTGTAAGACAGTTATTCCACTTAAAATAGTTTATAACTAGCATCAACCATATGTCTACTGTAGGTTGACGTCATTTTTTTAAATGTCTTTTTTTTATGACATTAGGGGGCTTAGAAATTTAGTAGTAATTTTCAAGAAAATTTGCAACATACATTTTTTAGGGACCAGTCCAGCTCTGACGTGGCTTTGATTGGTCTATGTTAGGAACCCCCATAAATTACTTCATCTAAGAAACTACACTCCTTAAAGTATACAAAACAGCAGTTAGGAATTTTATTAACCCATTAGGTGTTTCACAGGAATTAAAGCAAAGTGTAGGTGAAATTTCAAAATTTCTTTTTTTTTTTTTTTTTTGCAGTTTTCAATTTTTATCCATTATTCACAAGAACATGGTAAATGTGATCAGGGATATGCAACTTAATATTGATTCCTCAGATTCTGCTGTTTTTAGGGATATCCCATATGTGGCCCTAGTGCATTATTTGGCTCAACCACAAGCCTCAGAGTAAGAGGAGCACCTACTGGACTCTGGGGTCTCATTTTCATTATGATTTTATTTAGGCACCATTTCAGGCTTGCGGACACCCCAAGGTGCTAAAACTATACTCCTTAAGGAATATATCCAGGGGTGTAGTGAGTATATAGACCCCACAGGTATTTCACTAATTTTTTTAGCGTTAGGCTGTGAAAATTTTTTTCCAACAATCTGCAATTTTAGCTGAAAATGTTTAATTTTTAGAAAGAATCCTGGAGAAAAAAAGCACCCCAAATTTTGCAATGCAATTTCTTCAAATTTCAGGAGTGTACTATATATGGGTGTAAACTGCTGTTTGGGCACATGGCAGGGCGTATAAGGGAGGGAGTGTTATTTGGCTTTTGGAACACAGATTTTGGTGGGTACTATGTCTCATTTGCAAAGCCTCCAAAGTACCAAAACAGGTGAAACCTTCCATAAGTTGCCCCATCTTGGATTCAGCACCCATCATGGATTTCATCTAGGGGTATATTGTACATTTTGGGTGCACAGGTATGCCATAGTTTTTTTTAGCATTGGGCCATGAAAATGAGGGGAAAAAATGCAGTTCCGTCATTGTTTTTTGAGTTTCGATTTTAAAGCATTCGCAGTGTGGTATAAATGACAAGATAAATTTACTATGCAGGTCGGTACAATTACAATTATATAAATTTTATATAGTTTTTGATGTTTTATTACTTTTACACCATAGAAATATGTCTATAAAAAAATCCTTTTTATGTTGTCCTACTCTGACAGCAAGAACTTTTTGATTTTTCTGTATACAGAGATTTTTTTGCGAGATGAGTTGACGTTTTTATTGGTACCATTGTGCTTATGACACTTTGATCACTTTTTATTAAGGTTTTTGTGAGGTGTTTTGAACAAAATACAGCAATCCTGGTAGTGTTTTTTTTTTATTTTTTACAGCGGTCACCGTGCGGTATAAATGACAGGCTAGCGTTACTCAGCAGCGATAACCAATTTGTATATTTTTTATGTTTTACTGCTTTTTACACAATAAAAACACTTTTATTCAAAAAGGAAAATACGTTTTTGCAATGCCACAGTCTGAGAGCCATAACTTTTTCATTTTTTCTGTGTGTATGGAGATGTGTAGGGGTTTGTTTTTTTTGTGGGATGAGTTGACGTTTTTGTTGGTATCATTTTTGGGGGACAAGGCTTTTTGATCAGTTTTAAATCTGTTTTTTGGAAGGCAGGGTGAAGAAAATACTGAAATTCTGGTAGTGTTTTTAATTTTTAACAGCGCTCACTGTGTAAAAGTTAATTTTATTCTGTGGGTCGATACGATTACGGCGATACCCAATTTATATAGTTTTTTTTTTTTATGTTGAAGCTCTTAAAAAAAATTTAAAAAAATTAAAAAATTAGCCATAACTTTTTTCCATATACATAGACGTGCAAGGACTTTTTTTGGGGGGGGGGATGAACCGATGTTTAAATTGGTACCACTTTGGTGTAACTTGTTTTTTTTTCTTAAACGGGGTACACCGTGCAGGTTAATTAACGTGACATATTGATAGGGAGGGTCGTTACACACGCGGCGATACCAAATATGTGCACTTTATTTATTTTTTATCTTTTTGGGGGCGATTGGTATTTGTACAGGGGAATAGGGTGGCGTACGTATTTTTATTTTATTTTTTCATATTTGTGTTTCACTTTTTTTTTTTTTTTTTTTTTCTTACTTTTTTCACTTTTCCCCATAGGGGATTTGTATGAGTGATCTTCAGATCGCTCATACAATAGGAGGTCAGGACACAGCTTATTGCTGAAAGCACCCAGTGGCCCAGCTCCCATTTACTTTCACGTTCCCTGAGGCATAAGCACCCAAAAGAAGTGACATGTCACTTCTATTTACAGGCACACAGTACGCACCAGGGAAAACGTTGTCTTATGGCACTCATTGAGTATTATGATTTTACTGTATGTGCAGGGCGTATTTTGGGTGCATTGCAGCACAATTACTCACCGAAGTACACCCCGCAAATATGCCCTGTGAACATACCATTAGACACTTTGGATGAATAAGGCCTAATGTGTCCTGAAAAAAACATTTCAGATTCACTTAGATAAGTAAAAGTATGCTGGATTTAGTCACTCAGAGTGGAATACATCATTTGAAAAATGGGGCTCAATCTTTAAAAGGGTTTTGCCACAAAGCAAAATCCATTCTAAGGCCGGCTGGTAGCTCGCGATGAGCCAGTCTTCAAGAACGGGGAGCTGTGCTTGTGAAGTTCTCCCCTTTCTTTTCTATGGCAGTACGCATGCCCGGCTATCTTTGAAACTCCGATAGACGTGAATGGGGGAGAGCTGCACAAACGCAGCCATTTACCCATTCAGAGGATGGCTCGTACTTCAGAATGGGATTTTGCTTTGTGCCAAACCCCTGTAAGTCTAAAACAGTTTGGGCCCTGGGTTTTTAAAGCTAATTAGTGTTCCTTTTTAAAGGGCTTGTTTATAGGTTTTTTGGACGGATTTCATTCCGTTTTCCACGTACTGCGGAATTACGGCTGAAATCCGTCCCATCATTACGGTAATGCACAGTTCTCTAAAAATAGGATTGTCCCCCTTCCCAAAATCGTGCCTTTTGCGAGGGGAAAAGTGACGTCACATTATCCCGGCGGGTTACGCGCCGTGAATAATGATAATACATACGTCGAAATCCTAAAAAGCATTAGCTATCTACATACATAAAAAAAAACTTTGAGATCTCTTTCAATTCATGTTTCAGAACATTTTTTTAAAGTCCCACGTTTTTCAACGGGGGTCCCCAAATCGGGCAGCCCACCCTATCTTTACTCTCAATCGACCCCATCGGGCCTTTTCCACTGGGTACCGCCCTCCACCATTCGAGAGAAAAAAAAAAAAAAAACCCCCAACCTGCAAAGCTCCCCTTCCCATGACAGCCTGGGGAAAGTGGGCGGGGGGACGAAACCAAAAGGAAGCACCCCCCTTTCCACATAGGTTAAAAATCAATGTACACCAAGTATAATGTATGTTTCTGCCACTAAAACTTTCTGAAAAAACGTATGAAAACCTGGGTCCCCCACTGCAGGGCTGTGGCAACAGTAATTTAATGAACACACAGACCCCCAGGGGCACATTTCTGCAAAAAGGGCATACATAGCAAAATCCCCTAAGAAGCATTTATGTATCTTCATAATGAAAAAATTTTGAGAAACCCTGGGTTCAATTCTGATAGAACATTTTTAAAAATGCCCCGATTTAACGTGGTCTCAATCGGGCAACGTTAATTTGGGTGTACATTGATTTTTAACCTATGGGGAAAAGGAAGGGGTTTTCTTCCTTTTTGGGGTTTTCTGTCCCCCCCACTCTCCAGGGTCCCTAAAAAGGGAGCTTTGCGGGTTTGGGTGTTTTTTTATTTTTTCTCTCTGAATGGTGGAGGGGGGTGCCCCGGAAAAGGGGCCGTTGGCCGATTGAGAGGTTAAAAATAGGATGGGGCTGCCCATTGAGACCACGTTGAAAGTGTGGGGGGCCCTTTTTCTGTTTTTTCATGATAGTGAACGGAGTCTCAATTTTTTCGGAATAAAGGGGGGTCGCCGGCCAACCCCGTGACGGCACACGGCGTTTGGGCGAAACCGTCCCGAATTAAGCCCTCAATAAGCCGTGTGAACAACCTAAGGGTGAATTTACACAGGTTTGTTGGGGAACCTGTGGCCCCCACTATGCGCCTGCTGTGACAAATTTCTTTTGGCCCGGCATCTTCCCACAGCGCTCCGGCTCCCATCCATGCCCGGGGGATACATTACAACGGGGAATACGTTGTAATATCATAGCATTTACGGAGTACTATGATATTACCATATTCGAGGGGCGTGCTTCAGGTGCATTGCAGCACAGTTACGAGCTGCAGTATTTTTCCCAGCAAATACTTTGAGTGAACATACTTTAAGGGAGAAAAGTTGACTGACATCTTGTGGAATAATTTACAGAACAATGTAAATCATTGTTACTTTTGGCATTTTTCAGGGTCAGAGGAACTTCCAGTTATTGACCCTGACATTCTGAGATCACTTTATTGACTAGTGACCGCTTTCATATTTTGGTTTCTGATATATTAAGTGTTATGCGGTCTTGCTTTTTTGTCTTTCGAACAATGTCTCTTACTTATCCCTCTACCCCATACACAGACAGTGAAGCAGATGTACTTGTTTACTAATCTCTGGTCCAGTTGCAGTCTACAAATGTTGGGAATATAGTGCATATGGTGGTTAGCATTGCTCTTCAGTAGGTTAAAAAATAATGAATACACTTAAACAAGACAGGTGGTATTCAGGATTGGTTTTGAAAAGTCGGATGCTTTGGGGGTTTTTAAAATGACACAAAACAAAGGTTGGAAGGGGAAGGATGGGGGGGGAAAAAGAATAGGGCTTGTTTTGAAATGTTTGGACAAAGGATAAAAGATGGTCGTGCGGTGCCTGCGAGCCACCAGCCTTTGTTTGAAACTTTTCATTATGGAGTCTGAATGTCTGTATACTACTTACAAAATAGATGGGCAACTATTGATGAGGCATATAGGACTATTAATTATTACCCAAAGGCAAAAAGTGACCCCTTTTCCAATAGCTTTAAATATTTTAGAAATTGTATTAAATTAAACCTCCACACCAAAGGAAAATATTTCAAAGCCAAACACTGACTGTTCATCTACTAAATTAAAACTTTGCTGATTCAGTCTTACCCCTTCTGCCTTTACTGAGTATATTCATCAAATAAATTCTATCATTCATTTGGAAAAGGGGATACGTAAGGTCAGCTGGATAGCGTTTCACATCTACCCCCCTGTCTACGTGGGCACAGGGAGGCACTGGTAGTGAGGAGAGCCCACGCGACAAAAACTCACTCACATCCCAGTTCCTTTTCTTTAGCACCAGTGAAACAGAACCCTGGCAGCCTTCTAGACTGCCACCAGTGCCTTGTTAGATAAAAGCCAAGGCCGTTAATGGGATTGGACCAGAAACCAGCCCTGGTAGCGTAAAACATAAGTCCGAGAACACAGACGTGTGGCTTCGTGCATCAAGATAAAAGAGCAGCCCAAGATAAAGTTTGAATAGTTCATTGCCTTAAGGGCACCCTAGACAAACACAGTGAATACAGAGATATATAATGGTCCGATATACAGATACAGGGTTACAAACTGTATATAGCAGATGAGGTATAAGTCAGCTACCTGGTATTATGCCTTAGCTCTGTGCTGTGCCACATGGAGGTGTGTGATATAAGGAAGTCCCTCGTCCTTCTGATATGCTAGCATGGCATAAGCCCCCAGGAGGGAATATATCGACTACCCTGCTCCATAGCCCGAGGCCCCTAAAGACTCCGCAGTGCGGGGAAACATGTTGTGGGTTTTGATCACAAGTTTTTACATTAGTTACTAGCCTGAAAAATAATAAAATATTAGTTAAGAATACTGTAGCTACTCCAGGTTTTACTAAACCACAGTGCAGCGGTACGGTTAGGTACAGTAATAAAGTGTAAATACATTTTAGGAACAGTCAGTGTGGGGTTTTGAAATCTTTTCCTTTGATGTAGTGGTGCTTTATAAATCTTAAGCCGAACGACTGAAAAGTAGTTAATGACCAGAACAATTTTTTAGTTTTTGCCTCCTTGCGTTTCAACAGTTGTAACTTTTTTAGTTTTTCAATGACGCAGTTTTATGAGCCCTCGTTTTATTCGAGACAAGTTGTACTTTATGGGGAAATAGTTTAATTCTTTAAATAATTGTAATTTTTTTTTTTTTATTTTTTCAATTTTCAATTTTAATTTTACACATAAAATTGTTTTGATAAACCACAGGTTATTACGTTGTTTGTACCAATTGTGGGTTTTTTTTTTTTTGGGTGTAAATTTTTATGCACAATTTTTTTTTTAAAATTTTTTTTTTTACACTTTGTTTTTTTTTTTTTTTTTTTTTTTTTTTTTTTAAATCCCATGAAGGAGAGACTGTTTTACATTTTTTTTTCTCCACTTAGTAAAGTATTAGCATATTCATATACGCTAATACATTATAATCTGTGTCAGTCTGACACAGGCAGTGATCAGGACAGCACACAGTCTGCCCTGATCACTGGCTTGTTACAGAGACCGCCCTGGGGGCCACTCTACGTCTCCAGGCCTGACTGTGCAGCCATTCCCTAGGCTCTGTTGGGTCACCGGGTGTCCCGATCACACGACAGTGACAAACTGCAGCAATCAAAGGGTTAAAGCACCGGGGAGCGGAGGTTCCCCCACTCCCCAGTGCTTGCAGGAGCTGTGCTGGGAATAGGGCTGTGTAGTACAGCCCCGATCTCAGCGCTGCTGCAGCACCTGGACCCGCAAACTCCGATGTCAAATGAACGACCTGCACCAGCCGACACCAAAAGACGGCGGGCGGTCGTTAAGGAGTTAATAAAATAAGTTTTATAAATATTTGTAGGTAGTTCAAAAGGGGTAAATTGTTTTGCATCAAGCAACAGGAAGATGATTGTATTTTCGCCATGTGATTGTATTTGGGATGCTTATCACATAGATCCAGAATGCACCGATAATGGATTTCAGTCCAGCTCTGAATAATATGGTATGTAGATTTTTCTTTCAACTAGTGTAACGCTATGTCTAACGGCACAAACAGTTATATATTTTTTTCTTCACTGTGTACTGTAGCATCCTGTCTGAAGGAACCTGGGATCTGTCTCCTTTATTTTCATTATGAGAGCAGCAGGTAGCACTTTGCAGTTCAAGCTGCATTATAAAACCAGAAATACACTAATCTAGTGTATGCACAATATTATATAATGAAAGGGGAAAAAATGGGGAAAAAAGAGACAACTTTGCAGCATTTGATCTGCTTAATTATTGTGAAGGCATCATGTTCTGTAATGATAAAGGATAGGTGGCAAATCATAACTTAAAGGGGTTTTGCCACAAAGTGAGTTCCTTACCTATTATCTGCTCAGGAGAGAAGATAAACAAAGCATGCTGAACCATGACGGGCTGCAGGGGTGAGAGGGAGGGGGTGAGCAGAGAACGAGGAAGAATTGAGCGTCTGCAATGTTTACTCAAATAATTACATTACAACCAGTGGATTCCATACAAAAGACACAGGCTCATTCACTGCTTTTTCTCCCCAGTCCCTTGCAAGCTCTTTCATGTTCCCTGTCTTGAGATAAGATGTGCAAGCAACTCAAGCCCGGCCAGATCAGCTCCAGTCAGTGTCCTGGTGGTATCTAATGTAAACTGTGAGGAAACTAAGGGGGACTGAGCAATGCTGTAGCTCTGAGGCTTCACTTTTTGTAATCCCATATATTTAGAAAAGTGATTAAATACCCATTTTGGAGGATCCCACGTCAACATTACATCGTGGCAAAACCCCTTTAAAGGAGAATTGACATCACATTAATTAGTTTTAAACATGTAGGCAAAGATAAATGTATACTATTACCGAGTACAGTGCTGTTTTGATTTAACGCCCTTTCAAAGTTTTAAAGTTTCACCTCAATGTGCGGGTACAACAACTGTACTTTCTATTTCTGCGCTTTTTTGCAACCCATTGTCGGGTGCGCCGTGTGTAAGAATGCTTCATTCCATCGCTCGGGTCTTAGCGCAAGGCACAGAGAGCTTGGTTGTTTAATCTTTTCCTTATTGGCACCCAAACGGACCGAAATGCCCTTAAGCCAAGAGCTGTAGCTTTGTCATGCTGTTAAAGCCCCTCCATCATTAGAGGATCAGCTAGTGATAGCATAGCTGAAATGCCAGTCTCTACTGTAGAACTGCCAACAGCCTGAATCGGAAGTGTGAGCCTGAAGCTGACTGTTAAGAGCAGGCTCTCATGCGAAACCTCTTTAAAGAATTGGAAATGTTATTTTGCATGACTGACCCCACACCTTTATTGTATACGGTCTTTGGTCAGACATCACATTGAATTTCACATTTGACCCACTCTTAATCTATGTTCTGCTGTCAGTCAGTGGTGCCATTATAATCTCTGCCAGCTAGAAAGACAGTGTAAAGGTCTTATCACAGCAATATGAAGCATCCATCATAAATATAAGTAAGGAAGATTCTTGATTTTACAGTGTCCAGATATAACCAGGGCTGTGGAGTCGGTGCCTATTTTGCAGGAGTCGGAGTTGGAGTCGGTAAAAAATGGACCGACTCCGACTCCTAACATATATAATAAATCGGTCCAGTTAGTTCAATGCAGTGCCAATAGCAAGTGGAATTGGGTGCGGCCAGTGCTACTGCTCCCATATCTTCAGCCTCATCACATGAGGAGTGTAAGTGATGACATGGAGCAGGCAAAGCGCTGCCCCAGGGGAAAAGATTTTGCTCCCATAACAAACAGATTTCAGAAAAATGTTTCACTTCATATTTACAATTTATTAAAGTTTTTTTGTGTTCGAAAGTCGTATCCTATAAATATATTTTACATCGAAAAGCAAAAGGGTAACAATGTTTTGGACTTGTGACTTTCAGGCTCCATATCTCGCCATCCACTGCAGCTTTCAATGTGAGACTTCCATCATTTTATAGACAATATCTTGGCTCTCATACATAACTTTGACCTGCAACTATTTAGCATCTTAGTTCTACAGATTCTTCTCATGTAACTGCATTGTTACTGTTTTGCTCCTTGTGGTGGGACAAAAGACAACCTGTTCTCACATTCCCTAATAGCACCGGGCAACACGCATTACACAGGTCTGGAATGATGGCCCGAAAAAAGGTGAAGAAGCCTCGACTCGTCATAAGAAGCAATGGCTCGATTTTGCCAAAAAGGAAGAAAAATGGAAGATTGGAAACTGGTGATTTGGAGCGATGAGATGAAAGTCAATAGACTGGGCTCTGATGGGGGCAAATAGGTAGGTTTGGAAGAATCAAGGGAAAAGGGGGCTAACAGATCGAGAAGCTGGATGAACTGTCAGGTTTGGTGGAGGAAACCTGATGATATGGTGTTTCACAGCCAAAGATGTTGGATACTTGACCAGGATTGATGGTGACCTCAATGCTGAGCTATATGTGAGTATACTACAAAAGGAGTCCCTTCATACACTCTAGTACTATGGGTATGAAAAGGACGACATAGTGTCCAGCAGGACAACGACCTGAAGCATATATCAAGGTTGTAGAAGGAATGGTTCAATGACAATGAAGAAGAGTCACTGCTTTGGCCTCCAGAGTCCCCAGACCTCAACGCAATCCAACACTTAGGCTATGTTGACACGGCTTATTTTGGAGCGCATTTCGCGGTGTACTGCGCTTAATACGTGGGGAAATATGCCCATAATTACGGTAATCCATAGCTTTCATAGAGAACTGTGAATTACGCCTCCTAGGCAATGTTCACACGGCTTATTCAAGCCGTAATTGCGGGACGGATTTCACCCGCAGTTACGGCTTGAATAGGGCGGGGCACGGTTCGGAGTGCCCCCGTGACCTAGACATGCATTATTAACGGCGCATACGGCGTAAAATGTGCATGTTATTCTCCCCCCGCGGTGGATCGCCGGCGGGGAGGAGTGATGGAACCCACGTTCCTCTATGAGAATGTGAATCCTGTGGTTATGGACGGATTGAGCCGTACTGAGCACAATACGGCGCGCAGTATGGCTCCAATCGTCAGAATAGCCGTGTAACGGGCTATAAGTGACATGTCAATCACTTGTGGCGATTACGCACCACGAGTAATGAATGTCTATGGGGCCGGCAGGCTGCCCCCCCGCGCCTCGTGTGTACGCACTGATCAGTGCAAGCTCCCGAAACACACGGTGTACTGCGGCACGTACTGTACGTACCGCGATATACCGTGTGAACATACCCTTAGAGTTGAAGAAAAAGCTGTATTTGTGTAGAAGAGTCCTGGGATCACATTTTGGTGAAGAAATGCTTGAATCTGATCCAGAGCCCAGAAGGATTCAGGCTGTGCTGAAAGCCAAATTTTGATTTTTAAGAGCAAAACAGTAACAATGCAGTTACAGCAGAACTGAGCAGATGCAAATACTAAATAATGTATGTATAAGATAAGTACGATGATTAAAACATTGTTAGCCTTTTGCTTGTCAGTGTATGCTTTACCTAAATAGATTGATTATTGTATCATAAGGTGATAAACAGCCTGATGTTACCATTTTACTACAGTAAAGTTATCACTTAAACATGCGCCATGTATGAGGGAGTGGGAGCAGGAGTCGGGAGTCGGAGTCAGGAAAATTGAGGAGTCAGAGTTGGAGTCGGAGCTTTGGCTTACCGACTCCACAGCCCTGCATATAACATTGATATAATCTGCAGCCAAATTTCTCACTCTGACCTGATCCGTGACATGCACCTGACCTCTGACTCTTGACATGTGACTCTGATCCCAGACTCTCAGAAACAAACTAGTAGAACTCTGTAGCCGCCAAGATACAGATAAACACTGAATATATGGTCTAATTCATATTGTTACTGCTGCATTTAATAAATATGCAACTAACTGCTCAATAAACTCCAAATAGATATATGTGTTAAATATTATAGCTCCCACAAATATCCTAAAACAATAGGTGCTGCCAGGTAGAGACAAAAATCAACTCACCCTAAGGCTATGTTCACACGGCTTAAAATGGAACGTATTTCAGTCCGTAATTACGTGCCGGAGTGCGCAAATTACGGCTGGAATACGGCCCAGTCATTAAGGTAATCCACAGTTAACATAGAGAACTATGGATTACGTCTCCTCTCCCTGCTTGGCGAATCCGCCGGGTGGGGAGATAATTGACATGTGAATTACTAGCGGTGCGTATACGCCGCTAGTAATGATAGTCTATGGGCCGGCGAGGTGCCGGCCCCCGGCCCCACAGCGTAATTGCGGGGTGTAATTACGCCCTGCAAATACATTGTGTGAACCTAGCCTTATATGACCCTGGCGATGTTTGCACCAGTGAGATAGGCGGAGCACTCGCCCCAAAAAGGGCGACCCCACACAGATGCAAGGACTCTCCCTACAGACCCCTATCTTACCCTTATGTAGTCATCATGCAACGTCGACCCACCACGGTCTCTTCAGGGGACCAAAAGAGTGATATGTAAGATCAAAAGAGGAGTCAGGAGACAGATCAAAAGTTGACCATGGAGCATATGGCTCCTGGTGCAGCAGGAAGGGCTATGATGTGCCCGCCTGTGGCAGCAATATACAAGCACAATCCAGTATCCGCAGCACACTACTAGCACTAAAAAGCAAACAAAAGGCACATAGGAACTATTGGAAAAGCATTTTAGCTACTTTGAATACATGAAAATTTGTGGTTCTTAGTTTACATTTTTGATCAAAACTATAATAAGCCCCTCTGCCAATCGACAAGGCAACCTCAATACAGATGGGAACGCTACATGTTACCTCTCTTGGTGCCTGTTCAGACCTCCAACAGGAGCATGTATTCAAAGTAGCAGAAATGCTTTTCCAATAGTTCCTATGTGCCTTTTGATTTGCTTTTTAGTGTGAGCAGTGTGCTGCTGTTCAATTGGATCAGTAACTTGATTCAGGTTTTTTTCCTCTTTTTTTAATGTTTTTTCTTTAGTTTCATTTCTAATATGCTTTCGAAGTGCATTAAAAGGACATTAGGTTTAAATGAAATTATTAACGGTCACTGAAGTATATGGAATTTCTGATTTTTGCCCTGCTTTAATGATCATTTCTTGGTTCCAGGCAACAGCAGATTTTATCTTTTCGGTCACAAAACTTATTGCTAAAAAGTAGTGCTGACACTGAATGCTCCTTCATGGTGGTGACTTTTTCATTCTGATAAAGTTGCATGTATTTCAACAAAGATATCCCTCTTAGACCACTCTATGATTTTTACATATAGTTTTCAGTAGAACAGTTTTTTTGATCCTTCTAGGCCTTAGACATATTATTATATCATAGCCTCTATGCACGGACGCTGCTATAATAGTATGTTAATGGAACAGTAGTTGTGTTCATTCCATCACAGGCAAGGATCATCAGATGTTTTATACAGCAACACTCTATTCTTAACAGGCGGGAATGTAGCCAGGTCTTACCCTGCCCATGTAACCCCTAAGATACCACTGTCAATGCTGACTGCATCTACATGATTGGAAAGTAGTAGTAAGTTTTCTCTGGAGACCTAGCAAGTCTGTGTGTGTTTTAGGACCTAAAAATCTGATGTTAGTTTGAAATAAGGTTACATATTTAAAGGGGCGTGCCGGGAGTTAACACTCATTGGTCCGTCTGGGTGTGATAAAAAATAGAAGATAAGGCTCACAACTACCTCCAGAGCGCTCTTGTTCAGTCCCAGCTGCCGTCCGTTCAACCAGGAAGAGAGTTTTGAACGTTCATCATTCTCGTGACAGGTGCAGCCAATCACAGGCCACAACATCACATTCACTTGACCGATGTAGCCTGTGATTGGCTGCACTACAGATGAACTATGAACATGAACGAAACGGCTGCGGGGACTGAATGGGAGCATCCGGGCGGTGAGTCTTATATTTTTTTATCATGCCCCGACAGACCCAACGAGCTTTCTTAACTCCCGGAACACCCCTTTAAGTCTTCTACTGGGACTAAAAGTAAGCTGGCATCCATTATGACCTGTTTTATAAGATTAACACATTATTTATCCTGCATAGTTTAATAAAAAATTGGACACAAAATGTTGTCCTTCCGTCCACAGTCAGGCTTCAATCTCCTGAATACCTGGGGAAACTATTGTCAGTTTACTGTTCATGCAGGGTGATCTCATTGTTCTAGTAGATGATGGATTGGAATGACAGACTGACAGCTGTAGACTGAGTATAGCTTGAGATAAACATAGCCTAAAAAGACAGAGGGTATGACAGGTAAGAACAAAAATCAAGGAGGAAAACCTAGAATCTAATGTGTAGTATATGTTCTATTGCTTTATACTGTCCTATAGAATAGCCCAGTCTACCGGACTATCACATACCACATAAAAAGGTATATCACCATAGACCATCCCGATGTAGGAGGCAAGGACAATCTCCTTTGGCCTCCAACAAGTAAATGGAGCAGTATGGATATTTTGGCATATACGTTAGCTTTTCCAAGCCCATATACCAAACATAAGCTCCAAACTTGAGATGAACATAGCCTAACCGTGACAAGCTTTGCATTCCTTAATCCTTATAAGTAGATGGCCACTCTAAAGTGCTTGTGCTTTGCTAGGAGAAGATAGATTGTATTCTGGTAGGAAAGAAAGTGCATATGTTTCCAGCGCCAGGTTATTATGGTAACAGCAGCCGGCTAGTTAGCGGTGACATGGAAGGGGGCAGTTCAGGAGCTTCTTTAAGAAGCTCCAGGTCCTGTCTACATTTGGCTTAACTTCTAGTCCCCAAAGTTATCAACGCTGAGCTACAATATAGCTTTCTTAGGCTCAGCAGCAGTCCCGTAATATAGCAAAATCTCCCCTCCTTTTGTGTGACACAATGACTAGTTATCTTGCCAGCTGTGAGCCTAATGAAGAAGAGCGGTAATTGTACGCTATTCTGAAATACTAAAGTATACATTCTCACTACTATTTATGCCCTTCTAGGATAACTCAAAATATAAATTAAAAAAATCTAATTTAAAACTCCTTTTTATATATTTACAGTGGGGGGGGAAAAAGTATTTAGTCAGCCACCAATTGCAAGTTCTCCCACTTAAAAAGATGAGAGAGGCCTGTAATTGACATCATAGGTAGATCTCAACTATGAGAGACAAAATGAGAAAACAATTCCAGTAAATCATATTGTCTGATTTGTAAAAATTTATTTGCAAATTATGGTGGAAAATAAGTATTTGGTCAATAACAAAAGTTAATCTCAATACTTTGTTATATATCCTTTGTTGGCAATGACAGAGGTCAAACGTTTTCTGTAAGTCTTCACAAGGTTGGCACACACTGTTGCTGGTATGTTGGCCCATTCCTCCATGCAGATCTCCTCTAGAGCAGTGATGTTTTGGGGCTGTCGCTGGGCAACACGGACTTTCAACTCCCTCCAAAGGTTTTCTATGGGGTTGAGATCTGGAGACTGGCTAGGCCACTCCAGGACCTTGAAATGCTTCTTTCGAAGCCATTCCTTCGTTGCCCTGGCGGTGTGCTTAGGATCATTGTCATGCTGAAAGACCCAGCCACGTTTCATCTTCAATGCCCTTGCTGATGGAAGGGGGTTTGCACTCAAAATCTCACAATACATGGCCCCATTCATTCTTTCATGTACAGGGATCAGTCATCCTGGTCCCTTTGCTGAGAAACAGCCTCAAAGCATGATCTTGCCACCCCCATGCTTCACAGCAGGTATGGTGTTGTTTGGATGCAACTCCGCATTCTCTCTCCTCCAAACACGACGAGTTGCGTTTCTACCAAACCGTTCTACTTTGGTTTCATCTGACCATATGACATTCTCCCAGTACTCTTCTGGATCATCCAAATGCTCTCTAGCAAACTTCAGATGGGCCCGGACATGTACTGGCTTAAGCAGGGGGACACATCTGGCACTGCAGAATCTGAGTCCCTGGCGGCATAGTGTTTTACTGATGGTAGCCTTTGTTATGTTGGTCCCAGCTCTCTGCAGGTCATTCACTAGGTCCCCCGTGTAGTTCTGGGATTGTTGCTCACCGTTCTTGTGATCATTTTGACCCCACAGGGTGACATCTTGTTAAATAAGGATGAATATGTGGCATTACAACAACTTAAGATTGAGCCTACCTTAGTTATTAACCCCTTAAGGACCAGGCGTTTTTTTTTGGGTGACACGTTCGTTTTTCCCTCCTCGCCTTCTGAAAGCCATAACTTTTTTATTTTTCCACCTACATAGACACAGGAGGGCTTTTATTTTGCGGGACAAGATGTACTTTCTAATGGTTTTATTCACTATACTATAGAATATACTGGGAAACCGCAAAAAATTCCAAGTGGGACAAATTGAGAAAAAAAAAGTATTTTCGCCATGTTTGCGGGTGTTTTGCTTTTACAGCGTTCAATCTTCGGTAAATATAATGTGTTATCTGTATTCTACAGGTTGTTACGCATTCGGCAATACCAAACATGTAGGGTTTCCGTTATGTTTTGGTACCATAAAAAAAATTCAAACATTTTCTATTTTTGAAATGTACGCCACGGCGCATTTTGTGCGACCAATAACTTTTTTGTACTTAACACCTACGGACGTCAGTGAGGGGGCATTTTTTGTGGGCTGTAGTGTACTTTTTATCGCTAGCAGTTTGTTTGGAATGCATGCAACTTTTTTGATCATTTTTATTCCATTTTTTACGTGACGTAAAATGACCAAAAAAACGCAAATTTTGGCGTTTGAATTTTTGGAATTTTTTTTTCTTCTACGGTGTTCAGCGTACGGGATAAATGATGTTATATTTTTATAGATCGGACTTTTTCGGACACGGCGATAACAAATATGTGTAACTTTATTATTTTAATGATTTTATTTGTAAAATGGGGAAAGGGGGGTGATTTGAACTTTTAATACTTTTTTTGTACTTTTAAAACTTTATTTTTTATTTTTTTTTTTTTTTTACTGTAACATTTAGTCCCCCTATGGTGCTTGACCACTAGGGGGCGCGATTGTTAATACAACCTAATGCATTGCATAGGCAATGCAATAGGGTGTACAAAGATGGCGGTTTCCCCACTTCCTGTCTGCGGACGGAAGTGGGGCAAACCGGCCAGGCTCCCACACCATGCTATGCACGCCGAGTTGCACGTGACCACACATCGTTGCTGCGACACCGATCGCGTTCATTCAGGCGCGCTGCATCTTCGCAGCGGTGTCTGAGGGTTCATTAACAGCGGCGCGGGCAGAGCCACCCGCTCGCCGCTGTTATGCCATGTTACAGCGGCATTAGCGGCTAGAGCTACCCGCGCCGGCTGTGCGGGTGTTAGGGCTCGGGGGGTCGCGGAGCGATCCCCCTGCAAAGTCCCTTAGCGGCCCTGGGACATACTCATACGCCCAAGGTCGTGAAGGGGTTAAAAAAGCCGATAAGGAGGGGGGGGGGACACAGTCATTTTAGATAAAGATTATTATGTACAAGAAATATCAGGACAACTTCAGAATACGACTGTATACAGGAAACTAACAAGTGATCCTTCAGTACAAGTTAAAAAACAAATAGATGAAACTCTAGAGGAAGCAGTACGTAATGGAATTATTTCTGAAAATGTTAAGAAGTTGCTTACTAGAGATCATCCTCGTGTGCCTATTTTTTACACAGTCCCCAAGGTACACAAATCTCTTTCTAGACCCCCAGGTAGGCCAATTGTGTCAGGTGTGGAGTCAGTATTGGAACCATTGGCAAGTTTTGTGAATCAATTCCTTCAGCCAATTGTGAGAAAAGAGACGCATTGTCTAACTGACACTAAACAATTTTTGCAAGAAATTTCCACTATTTTAATCCATACAGATGACCTGTTGTGTACATTAGATATACAATCATTATATACTAATATCCCTTATGAGGAAGGTAGGGAGGTAGTCAGGGAAGTGCTTGGTCAGGATCCCTCCCTTACAAATGAATTTATTAATTTTTTGATGACACTACTTGATTTGGTTCTTACTAAGAATTTTTTCAGATTTGGACAGGAGTTTTTTCTGCAGCTGCAGGGGACCTCGATGGGGTCCCCTGTGGCTCCAGGATATGCTAACCTGTTCGTGTCTATGTTGGAGAAAAGGCATATTTTTGCATCTGTTTATCAACCACATATCGTCCATTAGAGGCGCTATGTGGATGACGTATTTCTCATTTGGCGTGGAACAGAAGCTCAGTTTGAGAGATTTTTGGAATATATTAATGGTTTACATCAACTCATTAAATTTACAGCTCAAGTGGAAAAAAATTATATCCAATACCTTGATGTACAGGTTTCAAAAATTGGATCTAAATTGGAAACTTGTTTATATTCTAAATCAATTCGATCGCAACAATTTGTTGCATCGCCAAAGTTTCCATAATCCTACGACGTTCAAGGGTATATTAAAAGGTGAACTAATACGGGCCAGACGCATCTGCTCTAATGAGCAGATGTGGCAGAATAGTAAAAATAAAATCTTAGAGAAATTTAGACAACGAGGCTATGGAGAAAAGGAGTTGGAAGAGACAGCGGAGTTAGTATCCTCAATGAAAAGAGAAGATCTATTTAAATCTAAACTAAAATCCAAACAGGATAAAATTATGTTTATTTCTACCTATGATCAACATTCTCACATGATAAGAAAAACTATCACTAAATTTTGGTAAGTGTTGAATGGTGATCCCGTATATGGAACATTGTTCAAAGAGCTGCCGTCATTTGTTTTCAAAAAAGGTCGTACGATAGGTGAACAGTTGGTATTCTCAGACATTAGAAAATATAATGATAAAAAAATTATTAAGACAGAAAGAAAAGGCACTTTTCCCTGTTTGGGATGTGTCGACTGTTCCTCTATCATTAAAGGACCCATTATTAATCATCCTCTCCACGGTACAGAAATTAAGGTTAGAGATTTCTTCACATGCTATACTACACAAGTGGTTTATCTGATAAAATGCCCGTGCGGCTTTGTCTATATAGGCCAAACTAAAAGAGCAGTCCGCATACGTTTGAATGAACATAGGTCCGCTATCCGATCATATAAACAGAAAATCGGTAAAGAAAAGGATAACAAATTTTGCGAAACTTCTCTTGCTCGTCATTTTAATGCAGCTAACCATGGAGTAAGTGCTCTCCGATGGTGTGTATTGGAGCGAGTTGATTGCAAGGAGATAGAGAGGGTTAAAACCCGACTCCTACAACGGGAAGCCTACTGAATTAATAGGATGCAATCCCTAGCCCCTAAAGGTCTTAATGAGGCATATAGCTTAAAAGCATTTCTGTGATGTGTTAGCTTCGGTGCTTTGTTAATGTTTTTAATGTTTTGTGTTTTTAACGATGTGGTTTTTAAACAAAAGCATAGTTCATACCCTGTTTGAGAAAGAAGGCGGACCCCTTCAAAACGTTGTATGTGTGTGCAGTCGTTTCTGTCAACTTCCTTGTACCTAAATGAGTGAATTGCCGTCCGTAATAAGTTGAAAAGGATTTAAAAAATTTAAGTTTTCCACCCTATTTTCCCCCACTTTTATAAATTTTTAAATGTCTGCCCTGAAAGATATGGTATATTTAATAAATTTTTGGGCATAAAAAGATATTTCATAAGCTTGCTATATTGAGACCTTGTGGGAGCCCCAGATGGAGGGAGATTATCAGTGGTTTGTAGTCTTCCTTTTTCTAATTATTGCTCCCAAGTTGATTCTTCACCCAAGCTGATTGCCCATTACGATTAGTCTTCCAGCCGGGGGCAGGGGTACAATTTTTTTTCTGGGGTCCTTGACAGCTCTTTGGTCTTCACCATGGTGGAGTTTGGAGTGTGACTGTTTGAGGTTGTGGACAGGCGTCTTTTATACTGATAACAAGTTCAAACAGGTGTCATTACTACAGGTAATGAGTGGAGGACTGAGGAGCCTCTTAAAGAAGTAGTTACAGGTCTCTTAGATACAGAAATCTTGCTTGTTTGTAGGTGACCAAATACTTATTTTCCACCATAATTTGCAAATAAATTCTTTCCAAATCAGACAATGTGATTTTCAGGATGTTTTCTCATTTTGTCTCTCATAGTTGAGGTCTACCTTTGATGTCAATTACAGGCCTCTCTCATCTTTGTAAGTGGGAGAACTTGCACAATTGGTGGCTGACTAAATACTTTTTTTCCCCACTGTAACATATAAGAAAAATACTAATAAACCTTTACCTTAATTGGTATTATCATGTCCATAAAATTGGACGCTGTAAAAAAGAAAACAAAAATCCCAAATCGATAGATTTTGGTTGCTTCACCTTCTCCAACCATTGTAATATTAAGTAATCAAAAATTATACCACTAGAAACTACGTCTCACCCTGCAAAAAACAAGATCACACACAGGTCTCCAAAAATAGTAATGCAAAACAAATTAAAATGTATTCATTTTTTTGACCGCCGTTGACTATAAACGTCTGGGAAGTGGGGGTATATCTCTTCACTGATATTCTGAAACCTCCATTTGCAATTGAAGCAGATATCCACCATATGTATCTACTATGACTAATCCAACATTGTATATATACAAAAAGCTACAAAGGTACTTGCGTTTGCATAGCCTGTCAGGGATTGGTGTGCTTCAGCATTAAGCTGCTATTTTAATCCGCGTCCATGGAAATCCATGCAGCGAGGATTTAGCAGTTGATCAAGCGGGGCATCACACCCCTTTTTGAGTGCTGTTTCGACGGGCGGTGAAAGAAAGACGGGCGGAGCCCTTCGAAACGTCGCTCGTACAGGTGTGTGATGCCCCGCTTGATCAGCTGCTAAATCCTCGTTGCATGGATTTCTATGGACTCTGATTAAAATAGCAGCTTAAAGGGGTTTTGCCAAGAAGTGAGTTCCTTACCTAAGAGGCTGATACTCCCCTCTTTAGGTCTGAAAAAAGAGGCATTGTGTTTCTGTGTTTAAAAAAAACAAGTACCTCCTCTGTGATGTCATCACTCCACCTCCCATGCATGTTCCTGATACTCAGGCTCTGTAGTTGAGCAAACATTGTTTTGCTAATTCACAGAGGAGAACTGTATTGTGCACAAGCTATATGCGTTTTATTTCTCCCTCTTATTTGCTCAGGAGTGAAGATAAAATCAGCAGGTAGCCTTCTTTCATTCCTTCATGAACTGCAGGAGGAGAGGGAGGGGGGCTGAGCAGAGAGCTAGGGAGCGTCTGCATGTTTACTCAGATAATTACATTACAACCAGTGGATTCTCTATACAAAATACACCCTCTTTCTCCCCAGTCCCTTCAAAGCTCTTCATGTTCCCTGCCATCAGAAGAAATGCAAACAACGCAAGCGCGGCCCGATCATCTCCTGGTCGTGTCTAATGTAAACTGTCAGGAAACCAAGCGTATGTAAGTCAGGCTGTAGCTCTCAGAGGCTTCACTTTTTTTGATGACATATATTTAGAAAAGTGATTAAATACCCATTTTGGAGGATCGCACGTCAACATTAGATCGTGGGAAAACCCCTTTAATGCTGAAGCACACTAATCTCGGACAGACTATGCAAATGTAAGCACCTTTGTAACTTTTTGTATATATCAAATGTTGGATATTAAATGGCCATAATAGATACATATGGTGGATGTCTGCAGATGGATTACGAAAGACGAGAGGAAGGAAACGGTCAGTTGCAAACATGTCCGTGGTGTGTTTATTCTGTGTATAGTGCCAAAAGAAAATATTGTGGAATTCTGGGACCTCCATGCCGAGAGCACAGCTGTGCACTAATCGTGGAGCTGCGCAAATGAAGAGTCGGCTGTCGTTAGCTGAGCTCTCCACTGAGAAGGCAGGATGGTTTATTACTGCCCCTGCCCTCCTGATCACTGTATATACAGTGCTCATTGAGTGCTATATATATATACACATTATCCGGAAGCCTTCTGGTGCAATCAATCACATGACAGGTGGGGTTTGGTAGTTGCAGATGTTTCAGGGTCTTCACAGACCGAAATCAGCTCTGCACTAAGTACAGGGGACTGTATTTCCCCTTAAATTGGGGCTAATATATCAGCTATTTTTCTTCACGTAAAAAGAAGAATCTAATGTAAACATAAAGCCAAATGTATCATGAAAAAAGTGAAACAGTAGCAAAACATTAGTGTTCAAACCTGCATGTACTTAGGAAAATTCTGCTTAGCCAGGAAGGAGTTAAACGGCCCGGTCAGGAACTGGTTAAGTAGTAAAACATAATAAACTATTTACATTTGTTATTGACGGAATCAAACTGATCCGCAGAATCAAGTTATCGTGTCATTTATTCTGCACACTGAACGCCCCAAAAATGTCCTTTTGCACACCACAACAAATTATTTTTGGTCTCCCGGGACTTTATATGGGATAGTAGGGGCCTCACTAATTGGTTGTATGCCAGTATGGTGTACAACGCATAACTGTATAATTGGCACCCTTTCTAATGCTTATCTGTATGCAGTTATAAAACAAGCAGTCTCCCCCCTCATGGATAGTAGGCGTGAGAGTGGTTGTTTATCAGTATTTCTGCATTCTTGCAATTCCCCTGTATGATGCTGCAGCTTTTCTGCATACTGGTGTGAACTTATACTTATAAAATGTGCATTTTTTTTTTCACTAACCACTTAGTGGATGTGAGCAACTGTTCGTCAGTCATCTGCACCTGTTATATTTTTCCCTTGTAGCTTAAATTTTCTATTACTGGGCATAGTTATTTCTCCAGCCATTGAGCTGTATGTACATCCTTGAGTCTGTGACTTTATATGGTGTATTAAATAATTGAAAAAACATAAGGTGTCCCACCGAAACTGATTAAAATATAAAGTTCTATCTCTTGGAAGGCGTGGATAAGAAAGACAAATGCGTAGTCGCCAAAATTCACTACAAGATAAGGCCATTTTATAACAGACGCCTACATGGACTCAACCACAGTTGGTACTAATAGGTGTCTCTTATAGTGACTGTCGTTTTGACTAAAAAGTAGTGTTTGTATTTGCATTCTGTGCAGAATTTGTCACGGAGGCTCCAACGTCACTCTCCACACAAGTGTGAACCAGGCCTGAAAATAATACGGTATCTTATGTTTTGGTATTGTTCCCAGGGCTGTGGAGTCGGAGTCGGTGCCTATTTTGCAGGAGTCGGAGTCGTCATAAAATGGACCGACTCCGACTCCCAAAATATATAATAAGTTGGTCCAGTTAGTTCGATGCAGTGCAAAGAGCAAGAGGAATTGGGTCAGGCCAGTGCTGCTGCTCCCATATCTTCAGCCTTGTCACATGAGGAGTGTAATTGATGACATGGAGCAGGCAAAGCGTTGCCCCAGGGGAAAAGATTCCGCTCCCAGGGCAAACAGATTTCAGCAAAATGTTTCACCTGCTTTCAAAGAAGTAGAAGAGTCCAACCATTCATCTAAACTGACTGTGGCTGAGGCAATTCCTTTATACCCTGACATTGTTAGAGATGTTGCCCCTGTGGGCACCGCTTTGCCCCCAACCCAAGTTAGTGTAGAGAGGCCGTTCTCTATCCTGGAAATAATGAGATCAGGTGTGAGGTCATGTATGCAGAATCTGATGGCTGCAATACTATTTCTCAGAACAAATTCAGAGACTCCACGAATGTTCCTGCAGTGTTTTGCATATTTACAATTTTTTGTGTTCTAAAGTCCTATCCAATAAATATATTTTATACTGACAAGCAAAATGGTAACAATGGTTTGAACTTGTGACTTTCCGGCTCCATATCTCATCATCCTCTACAGCAGTTGTCACGGTCCGTGCCACGTTCCTGTCCTTACGCTGCGGCCTCTGCTGCGAACCGCAGTCGTACCTATGTTCCTATCCCAGATCTGGTTCCTGTTGCAGTGTCGCTGTGTGCGCTCCTGTAGCCGCTGCTTACTCACCTGTGGTTGCTGTGCAGCTTTCTCATGCTGGCCATGCTGCTCCTCCATCTTTGCTGCTGCCCTATTCCTTGTAGCTCTATAGAGGGCGGCGGCCACATCTTCCCTTCCTTTATTCCCACAGTGTGCAGCGGGGTTGGGCTTCCTCTGTCAATCCACTTCCATCTGTGGGTTTATAATCCTGACACTCCTCACACACCCTGCCTGATCCTTGTTGTTTCATGTCTCTTGGTGTAGTCTGTTGTGCCTGTGTATTGTCTTCTTGTTGGTGTCCTTGTGGTATCCTCTATGTTTGGTTAGTCTCCATGTTGTTTTCCATGTGTTTGTCTGTGAGCTTCTTTGCCATGTTGATGCCTTAGTTCCTAGCTTGTTTCTGCTTGTCCCTGTTTCCATGTCTGTGAGTTTCCTTGCCTTGTTCTCTGCCTGTGTTTGTGCCCTGTTCCCTTGCCTGAGTTCTAGCCTTAGTCTCTGATCATGTTCTGGGTGTTTCTAGTCAGTCTATGTTTTGTAGCACCAAAGAAAGAATTGCCAGCAACTCCGGATGAATAGAAAAAAGCTATGTAGGTTTAATTATATGAAAAATATGCAGAGACAGAAAAAAGAGGGGCCATATGGCCAGAACAGACGCTGACGCGTTTCGAGTTCCTCCGAACCCTTAATCGTAGCAGTCTATGTTTTGTACCTTGGCTTCTGTTTAATCTTCTTGTTTGGCATCCGTTTAGTCCTGTCTCTGTTTGTTCTGTACCTGCACATATTTACTTCTTGTCTGCTTTGTCTCTGTTCCTATTCTGTTGGTGCCTATCTTTGGCATGTCTGGTCAGCTGCCACTGCTGGGGACTGCTCTGAGGTAGCACCTAGTGGCTGTTGGGGTCAGTCAACCTTACCATCAAAGGCTCTGTGAAGAAGCCCGGCAGTGGTCCAGTGGGTCCACTACCCGCTTTACCTGCTCATCCGTTACAGCAGTGTTTCTCAACTCCAGTCCTCAAGACCCACCAACAGGCCAATTTTTCAGGCTTTCCTCAGTGTTGCACAGGTGATATCATTATTGTCAGTGCGTTCAATGGGAGATCCTGAAAACATGACCTGTTGGTGGGTCTTGAGGACTGGAGTTGAGGAACTCTGCACTACAGCTTTGTACATGAGGCTAATGTAATTTTATATACAGTCATCTTACATCTTATACATTTGATTTGCAAGTATTTAGCATCTACTTAGTTCTGCAGATTCTTTACTGTGACTTCATTGTTACTGTTTTGCTCCTAAAAATCAAAATGTTAATTTTTATTATTCTGTTAGCATTTGGGAAATCCACCTTTTGGTTTTCAATACTACCTGAATCCTTCTGGGCTCTGAATCAGATTCAAGCATATCTTGACCAAAATCTGATCCCAGGTCTCTTCTATACATTCCCAATGTTGGTGCAGACTGGACTTTGATACAAATACAGCTTTTTCGTCAACTCTACCCACAAGTGTTCAAAAGATCAAAACATTGTTACCCTTTTGCTTGTCAGTGTCTGTTCTACCTAAAGAGCTTGATTATTGTATCATAAAGTGATAAAAAGCCGGATGTTACCATTTTACTACAGGAAAGTTATCACTTAAACATGCGCCGTGTATGAGGGAGAAAGGAGTCAGAGGTTTGGGAAATTGAGGAGACGGAGTCGAGGCTTTGGCTTGCCGACTCCACTGTCCTGATTGTTCCAATCAGTACGTAACTCTTTTATCATAATATAATATGTGGGGTTTTTTTTCTTGCAGTTTACATTATTGAAGGTGTATTACCTTATTTCTTATTCATACTTAGTTTTCATGATTGAGGGCAGCCATCTACTTTATATAAGTTTACACTGCAGCAGCATAGATTTGCTTTACAGCAGTCGATATAGATTATTTTATGACTGTAAAAGCGTCATCATTTACAGCAGTTGACTTTTAATCACTGAATGGTAGCTGGATTACGCTAGGTTCACACTTTTGTTGGGAATGTCAGAAACGGCCGCATTGTAGTCAGTGTGGTGCGTCGGACGCCTTTCGTGTCCATCAGTAAACGGCTCCATTAACTCCTCCAACACAAATGTGAACCAGGCTTTATTATGTGCATAGATTTAGAAATGATGTTGCTTTTTGTTTTGACTGTTTTGTCCTCAAATGAAGCAGGACCAATATAATAACATAGAATTTATGTATAGGAATGAGTAAACTGCTTCAGACACAAGAAGCGTGAAACAGGTTTTAAGCTCTAGAATAGTTGGACCTCATTCCTATCATGTTTTGTGCCTCTATTGGGATAACATGCAACATTTTTCCTAACATATACGACAGCAAGGCCATGGGGGTCTGTAGATCTCTTTTGGACTATTAAAAAAAATAAATATTGCTCACCCTCATTTGCCAGGTGTTGTTTCACCACAGTGAAGCTTTGGTGAACTCCATGCCCAAGAGAGTTAAGGCAGTGCTGGAAAATAGTGATGGCCACATAAAATATTGACTCTTTGGGCACAATTTGTCCATTTTCACTTAGGGGTGTATTCACTTTTGTTGCCAATGGTTTAGACATCGAGGACTGTGTGTTGAGTTATTTTGAGGGTACACCGAATTTACACCATAATACAATCTGTACACTGTCTACTTTACATTGTGTCAGAGTGTCATATCTTCAGTGTTGCCTCAAGAAAAGATGTAATACAATATTTACAAAATTGAGGGGTGTACTTACTTTTGTGAAAGAGTTTATGGGTAAATTTAAATACTTTATTTAAATTACAAACATTAAAGAAGTATGAGAAGATGTGACTAAATAAAGAGAAACACCAAAATGGAAATTACGAGTCGTGAAAGATCCTTGGATAGGGACATTGTGTAATCCTCAAGCAAAATAGTGATGGCCTATAGAGTAAACCAGAAAGTCAGTGTCCCGAACTCGATCATCAAATACAAATCCAACAGTGGGCAGCAGGTAAAATGACTGTATTGCAACCAGCAATTAAAAATTCAGCCATACCATGGGTTAACCAGAACGGGGATAATGACAAAAAAGTTAAGAATACATATGTATAAACGTCCAATCTGATCCAAAGGAACTTACCAAAGATGTTATAAGTACTCGAGACCCCGACGCGCGTTTCGCACTAATCTTGCTTCTGGGTAAGCCATGGTATGGCTGAATTTTTAATTGCTGGTTGCAATACAGTCATTTTACCTGCTGGCCCACTGTTGGATTTGTATTTGATGATCGAGTTCGGGGACACTGACTTTCTGGCTTACTCTATAGGCCATCACTATTTTTGCTTGAGGATTACACATAATGTCCCTATCCAAGGATCTTTTCACGTACTCGTAATTTCTAATTTTGGTTTTACTCTTTATTTTACTCATTTCTTCTATTACTTCTTTTAATGTTTGTAATTTAAATAAAGTATTTAAATTTTACCCCATAAACTCTTGTGCTTTTTGTGGTTTGTATATTGATTCTTTGAGAGGGGGTCACTACGAAAGGGGGCTTATACTTTGACATGCCCTGCCTAGAGAAGAGTTTTTCTGGACATTTTTGTATGTGGAGTTTACTTCTGTGAAAGAGTGTGTGTGTATGAATGTTTGACGTCAAACCTAGGTGCAGAACAGTTAGAACAAGGTGATCTGCCTGTTGTCGTATTGTCGTATTGGCACTACAATGCACCTGTATGTATGAGCTGTAGAAGAACAGGTTCATACATTCTACACTGCTTTAAAGCTATCTAGAACTGGCCTGTCAGCGCCAACGTTTATACATGTCGCCCAAAGTAGCAAGTATTTGTGAATTATAAAGAAAATGATACATGCTTTCCAAATTATAAAACTGACACACACATTGTATATATGTTTGGCGTCAAACATTCATAAATGTGTCTAATTCTATGAATGTGGTGCAACGCCCCCAAATCTTTTGCCCATTACAAGGTGTTGCACAGGAGCTTATCGCACCACAGTTTGGATTGCGACTGTTAATACATCTATAGAACAAACTCCTTAGCTTTTTGACGCCAGATAACTGCCACAGCCCCATTTATTCATGTCGCACCTAAGTGTTGCTTTATCACATTAAGCATTAATAAAATGTGAGAAACAGTTCAATTAGGGTAAGTTCACACGGCTTATTTTGCGGCGCATTTCCCCACGTGTTGTGAGCGTACTGCGCTCTTATACGAGCGAAATGCACCCCAGTCCTTACGGTAATCCACAGTTCTCATAGAGAACTATGGATTACGCCTCCTCTCCCCGCTCGTACAATACGATCATATTGTACGAGCGGGGAGATAATTGACATGTCGTTTATTCACCGCGAGTAATAATAGTCTATAAGGCCAGTGGGCTGCCGGCCCACCGTGCTGCGGAAGTACGCGCCCGAGTACCCGGCGTAATTGCGGGGCGTGCTGTACGCCCGACAGTTAAGCCGTGTGAACACACCCTTAGTATCAATACTTTTGTCTCAATAGGGTGTGACATGTCATTGACAAGTTTGTTACTGGCTATAGGTAATGCAGTAAGTAAATCATTAAGGCCATGTTCACACGGCTTAAAATGGGCCGTATTTCAGTCCGTAATTACGCGCCGGAGTGCACAAATTACGGCTGGAATCCGTCCCAGTCATTTATGGTAATCCACAGTTCTCATAGAGAACTATGGATTATGTCTCCTCTCCCTGCTCGGCGAATACGCCGCGGGGGGAGATAAGTGACATGTGAATTACTAGCGACGTATATGCGGCGCTGGTAATGTAAGTCTATGGGCCGGCGAGGTGCCGGCCACACGGCGTAATTGCGGGGCGTAATTACGCCCTGCAAATACACCGTGTGAACCTAGCCTAACAGTCAGCTTCACTCCTCATGCACACTATGAATCAGAGGTATTCTGTGGGTAACATGATACTCCCGGGCACATGATTGTAAGTATTTTTTTTCTGCTTGTCATAGCTGTATGAGGGCTTGTTTTTTTTTTGCAGAGCAAAATGCGTGTTTTATTTATTTATTTATTTTTTTAAAAAGATTCCATTTATTCATTATAGAATTTATTGAGAAACAAAAGAAAAAAAATTGTGGGGTGGAATAGGGAAAGAAATGCATTTCTGCCACCTTTTGGGTTATTGTTTGTACAACGTTTAGTGTCAGCTGAAAATAGGAAAACAGAAAGAAAAACACAGAGGTGGCGCTCTATGGTGAAAGTACGTCTGAATTAAAGCAGTTAAAACAACAAATAGAAAAGGTGCTCACCTAGAGCTGTTGTGGGTATTATTATAGAGACAAAACTCGTACGGGCATGGGTGGCTCTATCCGAGCCTCGGAATAGCAGCCGAAAGGTCACTCTCCCCGGAGCCGCAAGCAGGCAGCGGGAATGAACAGCAAGGATGAGGATGAAAAATATGGACCCGGCGCTCAATACCAGAAGTAAAAAAAACCCCTCGTGATAAGCGAGGATATGATTTTAAATAAAAAATACCTTTATTTAAAAAAAACCTTTATTTAAAACCATATCCTCGCTAATCACGAGGGGTTTTTTTTTCCTTCGGGAAATTGAGCGCCGGGTCCATATTTTTCGGCCTCATCCTTGCTGTCAGCTGAAAAATAACATTATCTTTTTTCTCCAAGTCACTATAATTACGGAAAATAACAATTGTGTGATGGTCCATGATGCACCCTCTCGTTCCAGCCCGCGGCCCATGGCCGTGTCCCTGCTGCGTTCCTTTTTTCTGTCCCGGTCCCTGGCGTGCCCCTTGTCGCTGTGTACTCACCTGTCCTCACTCCTGCCTGCTTTCCTGTCTGTGTCTGCACGCACTCTCTAGGTGCTTGCACATGCTTGCTGGTCTGGATTTAAAGGGACAGTGTCCCAATGGCTTACGACCTCCTGTGATTTAAGGAACTTCCTGCCTCTGTTCCTGGACAGTTCATGATTGTCCACCGGGAGCGCCTGACCTTTGATTCCTGTTATCTGCCGTTATACCGGTCTGCTACGTACATACATTTAGCCTGCTGTTACCTGCCGTCCTGTTAGGCCTCGTTCACACGGCTTATTTCGCCGCGGATTTGCCGACGGATTGACGATCGTCAATCCGTCGGCAAATCAGTCAGAAATAAGTAACAGCCCATTTTCTATTGATTTCAATAGAAAATACGCTCGTGTTCACACGCCCGGTATTTCCCGTTCAGGATTGCCGCCCGCGGATTGACGACGGCAATCCGGACGGAAAAAAAAAAAAAAATTCACATGTCATTATTTCCGGACGGATTCACCACCTACAATGATTTTTTTGGATGTAAACCGTCGGGGAAATCAGTTACAAATACGTGCCACAAATTAGTGGCACTTATTTGCAACTGATTTTCAACTGATTTCAGAACGTATTTACGATCGGCAATCCGATGTAAATACGTTCTGAAATAAGCCGTGTGAACATAGCCTTAGCCTGATACCTGTGTCCCTGTTCTGCTGTTACCTGCCGCCATGCCTGTCAGCTACTTACCTAGGACTCAGCTTTCAGCCTAATGTTTGACCCCGTATTGTCCTGGCTGCTGTTCCAGTTACCTATGTTCCTTTATCTACGTTTCTGCTGTATTGTGCCGTTGTACAAGTCCATTACCTGCCTGGGACTCTGTCATCTGTCTGTACCCAGTGGTCCTTTGTCCTCAACTTTGGCTGCCGGCATGAGTAGCCACCTCAGGGGTAGCGACCTGGGGGTTACCTGCAGCTAAGTCCATCCAGCTTTGCGACGGGCTCCAGAGAAGACCGGGGGCCCCTTAGACTCCGCTCCCTGCCGTGGTCTCCACACCACCATCTACGCTTGCGGTGGCCCGGTGGATCCACAGCTACCTGACATCTATGGTGGCAGTCCTTACGGACTCTGGAGAACGTGACAAATGGTAGTTTGTTTTATGTTTCAGTAAAACCAAAAAGGAGTATCTTGCATTGCAATAATGCATAAACCTACACCCATAACTTTTTTTCCTTTTTTGTCATTAGGGCTGTGTGAGGGCTCATTTTTGCGGGACTAATTGTAGTTTTTAATGGTACTATTTTGTGACGCATTCAATTTTTGTTCACTTTTTATTTAATTTTATGTTGGAAAGCTAAGTTACAAAAGTTTATTTTTTTGGGGGTTTTTTTTTTTTTTTTGTTTACAGCGTTCACCGTGTAGCATAAAAAAAGTTACATATTATGTATCATCCTTTAACGTGAGGAACCAAGTTTTACTTTTTATATCAAAGATGGCAAAGGGATACTTTTGAACTCTTTTGAATTTTTTTTTTCTAAACCTTTTTGTCTTGCTGATTGAGTGTCAAAGGAACCCCCCCTCCCCTCTCTTAACCCTGATTACATTGGGAGTGAGGAGCCGGGAATTTTAGGAAGCAAAATTAAATTTGGAGTTTTAAAGAAACCTGACTGTTTTAGTAAAAACATTGGGACAGATTTATTAATACTGTCTAATACTTAAGACAGTGTAACATTAGACTAGACAGTCTAAAAATGTACCAGATTTATTAATATTTGATGAATCTAGCCACAATATTAGAAATCTAATCCAGCAAAATGGCCAGGCAGCACGAGATAAAGAGCTTTTTGATGCTTTCTTGAATTCACCCATAAAAATATAAAAATATTGTGTTGTACCAGTGGAAGAAAACACACGCTTAGGCCGTGTTCACACGGCTTATTCCCGACGGATTTGTGAGCCGTATTGAGCTCACAAATCCGCCGTGAATAAGGAGCGTGGCGGGGGCACCGCTCCCGGCCCCATAGACAATGCATTGTTTATGGCGCGTACGGCCGTAATAATGTGCATGTCAGTTTCTCCACGCCCGGCGGATTCGCCGAGCGGGAAGGAGCGACGGTATCCACTGTTCTCTATGAGAGCAGTGGATTACCGTAATGACTCCGAAGGATTGGCGCCGTACTGAAGCGCAAATCCGGCGCGGAGTACGGCGGCAACCCGTGCCCAAATAAGCCGTGTGAACGAGGCCGTAGACGTTTAAAGCGCCAAGTCCACTTTTAGTCATAGGCTATGACTTACAGCAGACTTGTAGCTTGAAACGCATAAGCATTTGTGTTTTTTGCACCAGTACAACACTATATTTTTATGGGTGAATTATGTTACTAAATATTCTGAATTTAGACATCTTTGAGGACGGAATCTGGGAAATGGCATCGGGCAGACTTCATAGGAGGATGAACTTCTTCTATTATGTCCTATGATAAGTCTGGTACATGGATGGACTATTTAGTCTAACTTAACACCATTTATTAGTTGGTTTAGTATGTACCATCAAAACTAATTTCCACAAAGCCACATCCCTTTCAGTAAAGTCGCACCCCTTTAGTCACAGCACAGATGTGCCTAAAATGGTCTAAAATGCATAATGTGTTGTAAAGCATGTATGTCAGTATTTTGGTGCAGATTGTGTCAGAATGCTGGTGTATTTGCCATAGTAAATCTTTCCCATTGTTTTAGGAACTAGGCACAAGGAGAAGTGTCCACTGTGTGGCGCGGTGCAAGTCTCTAGTCATATAGAAAACTAAGATTATTCTTCTGCTTTTAAAGGGGTTTTGCCACGAAGCAAAATTGACGTGGGAAGCCTGCAAATGAAATAACAAACATTTTCACCATTCATCATTATTAGAAATTCTGCAGTTTTTGTTTTAGCTGCTCCTTTAGTGATCCATTGTTTACAGCTTGTCTCCAGGGGATACGACCAGGGCTGAGAGCTCCTCAGTCCTAGTCAGACATGCTCACCTCTCCTCTCAGGCAGCTACTGAGTGATCAAACCGCAGGTGCTGTCATTCTACTCCCGTACTCTGTGCTCGTAATTAATCAAACGGTGCAAATAAATGAAAAAGAAACCTCATTGAGATATGTGCATTGATAAAGAGAAGAAACAAAAACACAGGTTTGGTTCCTGCAGAGATTTGAACCTAGGACCCTTGTGCTTGGAGGCAAAAACTTTATCTCTCAGCTACTCACAATGCTTTACATAAACAGACCTTTCTTTGACTAGAGAGAGGAAAGGCCTGGTGATGTCGTCCTGCTGGGTCACATGATATGCAATTCAAACAAATCACACACGCCCCCTTCTGAGCACACAGAGCTGAAGAGATGGATGCAGGAGGTATGAAATGAGATTGTGGCAAAACCCCTTTAATGATAATTGATGGGAAAAATTTTATAATGAGAGCAAATTTCCTTGCCTTAAAATATAGTTCTGCTTAAAGCTTCCCACAGATATACTGTACAGGGATCAGCTTTATCCCTTTGGTATTAAGTGGGTGAAAACATTTTACTGGTGTAGTTTTTGTACATGCTGTTCATGTTTTTCTTTAGTTTGTGAACTATTGATTTGCTCGCATATAACTCTTTATAGCCGAGTGGGGGATGAAAATCAGAACTGGAGGTTATGTGAGCAGTCCTCCACAGACTGTCCTTCTAGAGAGGAGCCGTGCTGAATTGTATGCGGTTTTTTTATTTTCTGTTCTATACTGGAAAGCAGACTAGAATTTTTTTTTTTTTTACTTATTAAATCAAGCCCCTCATCCATATGCTTTTCCTCTCAGTCGTTTTTATTTCCTGATTGTAGATTTCTCTATTGGGTCGTGTATATATGATTGCGGGGAAGACATTCTTGCTTACACTGCTTTAACAGCAGTCAGAGAGATGCTTTACAGCAGCTTCATGCACATAGGATTCTTAAGACAGATTCTGTCCCATAGACGTCTATAGGAGAGTTTTCACTGTGAAGGGAGGGGAGAGGGGGAGCTGTGACATCTCCTCTTGTGACTGGTGGAGTCTGTGTTATCTATACACATTGGTGTCTCCTTTCAGTTTGACCCTGCTGTTACTGATAATGAGCAGACAGGTTGAAAAGCTCTCTAAACAGAACAGGAAGTGTCAGACGATTATTAGGCTTAGTGGCCAAAGTGAAAACTGCAGGACTTAAGAATTATTAAAAAAATATTGAAAGTGATATGGAAAATTAAAAAAACATAACCAAAAATTCCTACAAAATGTGTTTAACATAAAAATGTGAGTTAAACAACAAGTCATTTTTTTGATGACACATTCCCTTTAAAGGAACTTGCTTCTGTGACGGAGGATGTAAACGTCCATATGTGGACGTGATCTGAGCTTATTACAGAGAAGCTAATCTTTCTTCTTCCTAAGTGCTGACAGCAAACATCTAATGCACAATATATGTTGTCACCCGTTCCATTGAATTCAGAAGTCCCTCTCTGCTTCAGAATAGCCCTTGTGATAACTGTGTGGCTATGTTCACACGGCGTCCGGAAATACATCCTGTAATTACGGTAATCATCACTAGAGTGTTTCAAGTTAGGGTATGTTCACACAGCTTATTGTGGTGCATATAGTACGCGCCACAATATGCCGTGTGTTTTGAAACCACGCGCTGATCAGCGCACTGATTAATTCTAAAGCCGAGGGGGGCCGGCCCCATTGACATGTATTATCAGTGGAGCGTAAGGAAGGGTTCACATGGCTTATTCACGGCGTAATTGTGGGATGTATTTCGCCCGCAATTACACTGTGGGGCGGCCCCATAGACATGCATTATTCTTGGCGCACATACGCCGTGAATAATTGACCTGTCACTTCTCTCCCCCCGCGCTGTATTGTCCGAGCGGGGAGAGGAGACACAATCCATAGTTCTCTATGAGAACTGTGGATTACCGTAATGACCGGGACGTATTTTGCCCAAATTTGAGCGCAGTACGACGCAAATTACAGGCTGAAATACGTCCCAGTCATTGCCGTGTGAACATTGCCTAAGCGCTGCTAACAATTGACATGTCAATTCTCCCCCTGCGCTTACAATACGATCGTATTGTACGTGCGGGGAGACGATGTGTAAGGCTATGTTCACACGGCTTAAAATGGGCCGTATTTCAGTCCGTAATTACGCGCCGGAGTGCGCAAATTACAGCTGGAGTCCGTCCCAGTCATTACAGTAATCCACAGTTCTCATAGAGAACTATGGATTACGTCTCCTCTCCCTGCTCGGCGAATACGCCACGGGGGGAGATAAGTGACGTGAATTACTAGCGGCGTATACGCGCCGCTGGTAATGCAAGTCTATGGGCCGACGAGGTGCCGGCCCCCCCGTCCACACGGCGTAATTGCGGGGCATAATTACCCCCCCACAAATAAGCCGTGTGAACATAGCCTAATCCATAGCTCTCTATGAGAGCTAGGAATTACCGTAATTGCGGCGCGCATTTTGACGCATATAAAGCGCAATACGCGGCTAAATAAGCCGTGTTAACATACCCTTACCCTGTGGCAGATGCCATTCTTAGGCATCCAGCGCATTCATGCTTCAATGTTATCCTTTGGCTAGAAGTTTTATTTTTTTCGGGTGTGTGTGTGTGGGAGGAGGGGGTCCTGTTGGATGGAGTAGTGTAGCCTAATATGTTGTTCTGTACTGTTCTGTTGCTGAATACTGACTAAGAGAACCCTATAGACTCATTTAGTCGAGAGCTTTCCAAACATACCTGCTAAATGTAGGATAGAAACAGGAAGCAAACAAACCCATTCTTACATTTGTAATTCATAGTAACTATGATTACAGTAAACAGCTCCCATTTGGGGAATGAGTCATTCGGATATTTGGTCCCTGAATCACTTGTTATGGGTTGCTGGCTATTAAATAAGGGAGGCAACAGTAAGCAAGATGACTGTATCTATGTGAGCCTTTCCCTGAACATATTCCATCTTTTAAACACAGTTCTCTTTCTTAACTACTCTATGAAAGTTCTTTCTCTAAATAAATACGAATATTCTTGCATGACTTCTTATTAGTGTATGTGTGAACTACAAGTTGTGTGAATGTGTGAGAAATCTGATGTATGCAGCCACCTACATAATGTATATGATGCTTTCATTAATTCCTAGATGTTTGCAGTTGTTCTGAAAATTGCTTGGCAGTCTGTATGGACCTGTGCTACAACATTCAAGTTGTGAGGTCTGAATAATCGGCAGCACAGCTGATAAAAGTTAAAGGGAATTTGCCAAGAAATCAGTTCCTTACCTGTTATCTGATCAGGAGACAAAATTAACTCAGCATGCTGAGTCAGGGGGAGAGGGGATCTGAGCAGAGACTCAGTGGCAGGGAGCGTCTACAATGTTTACACAAATAATTACATTAGAACCAGTGGATTCTCTATACAAAAGACAGAATATTTCTCCATAGTCTCTTGCAAGCTCATTCATGTTCCCTGTCATCAGATAAGAAGTGCATACAGCGCAAGCGCGGCCAGATCAGCTCCTGGTTGTGTCTAATGTAAACTGTCAGGTAACTAAGGGCATGGAAAGAAAGCTGTAGCTCTGAGGCTTCACTTTTTGTAATCACATATATTTAGAAAAGTGATTAAATACCCATTTTGGAGGATCCCACGTCAACATTACATCGTGGCAAAACCCCTTTAATAAAAAATCGTCAAAAATATTGTTTGAGGGTGTTTCAAGCCCCAAATATTCTATTGAAATTCCTGTTAGGAAGAAGCAATCTGGACCAGAAAAATTCCACTTCATACCTTGACGTATGTGTAATCAATGGCGTTACAGGTGATGCTGGAAGTGAACTCCATTTTCTGCCAGACACATTTTGATGCGGCGCTCCATCGTCCTGAACGTTTTTGCAGCCATATCGGGGGGAATAGCAGTAATTTCATGTTGGATTTTTTTCCTTCCCAATCGGTGACGGTGTCTGCTATTTTCTCTGTATCACTCGCTTCGAACCCCTGAACGGTGGTGAGCCTATACATATGAAATGTTGCCCCTTGTTATAGCTCTTTGACATGTTGGATAAGACCTCCTAGTCTCCTGTCCTCAGCGTCGCAGAGATTTCATAGGCGACTGCTCCAGACAATGTTGCACATAATTTTTTTTACCGCCACATTTTCAGACGGCCTCTGCCACGTGAAGGGATCAATAATCCCATCGTTTTCAGATCATTTTTGGAATAACACTCGTTGTGAGTACATCACAAACACCATATTTCTTACTAAATTCTCTGGCATCGCTCACACAAATTGATAACCCAATTGGTTTGCACCATAAAGTCGCATTGCTCAATACTCTACACCAGCATCCTGATGAGAAGTTGAGTGACTGAGTGAAGTACGAGGCTAAGCACCTGGAAGTCGCAAACAAAGGTTAAAGGGAACCTGTCACATAGATTATGCCCCCCTTGCTGAGAACAGCACAAGCTAGTGACAGACATGTTGTTTCCAGCACTGTGCCCCTTATTCTGTAAGATGCAGCAGTTTTAGAGCATTTACCCCTCAAATCTTATTCATGAGCAGGTGTTAGCCCCGCCCACCAAAGGCTAGCCCCGCCCAATGAAGTTATTCACCTGTTTCTACCTATTCAAAGTAATAGGTTTATCAGTTGATGTGGGCGGGGCTATCCTCAGGTGGGCGGGGCTTGAAAAACGACACTGAAGGACTCTTCGAATGACTCTTCTGGCTAAAAACTGCAGATTTGAGCATTAAATACACGTAAGCTACAGCATCTTACAGAATAAGGGACACAGCGCTGGAAACAGCAGGTCTGACACTGGCTTGTGCTGTCCTCAGCAAGGGGGGCATAACCTGTGTGACAGGTTCTCTTTAAACATCGCAGTGGATATCCGTGTCTACCTCATTACTCGCTAAAAGGGCATATACAATACATGGAAACCTCTAAAGAAGCATTTATGCTATCTATAATACATGAAAAAAACTTTGAGATACTTAGTTCACATGTTTTGATCAAAAAATGCTCATGCCACCCCCGGCTTACAACGGGATTTCAAGGCGGGTGGTCCTACTCTATCTTTACCTCTCACTAGAGTCAAATTCAGACTTCTCATTGGGTCAAACAGACCTCCATAATATAGAGAGAAAAATAAAAAAGCACTAACCTTGCACGCATACTGCAGTGATATAACAAGCCGTGGAAGTGGGCGGGGTGCAAGAGACAAAAATGGAGGCATCCATTCCTCCCTCTATAAATTAAAAGCAATATATGCCAAATACAACGTATAGTTCTGCACAAAAAACATTTCTGAAAAACACGTTCACGATCCCGTTGTAAGCCGGGGGTGGCATAAGCATTTTTTGATCAAAACGTGAACTAAGAATCTCAAAGTTTTTTTCATGTATTGTAGAAAGCATAAATGCTTCTTTAGAGGTTTCCATGTATTGTATAGCCCTTTTAGCAGATGGTGTGCCGCTGGTATTGGAGTGCGTGTATATACATATGCCGCAGCCAAGCCAGTGGCACCCAGGTTCACATTGTGTTTTCCAGAAATGTTTTTTTGTGCAGAACTATACATTGTATTTGGCATATATTGCTTTTAATTTATAGAGGGGAGAATGGATTCCTCCATTTTGTCTCTTGCACCCCGCCCACTTCCACAGCTTTTTGGACTTTTTTATTTTTCTCGGGATTATGGGGCCCGTTTACCCAATGAAAAGTCTAAATTTACTCTAGTGAAGGTAAAATAGATTGGGACCACCCCCTTGAGATCCCATTGTAACCGGGGGGGGGTTTAAAAATATTTTTTGATCAAAACACGAACTAAAATCTCAAAGTTACCTCTTTACTCTAGACAAAAGGGCACCGGCATGTTAAAGCCCCATAAGAAAGCACTTTGTATCATCAATTGATGATTCCTAGCGAGATTTTTTTGGGAAATATTCAGGAAAAAAATTTACTATAGATACACCAGATGAAAAGGCAGTCAAGAAGAAACACAAATCCTTGTTTTCTGGAATTGCCAGCAACACTTTCATCTTCTGCTGAACCACCGTTGTTTGAGTGTAAATATCCACACGGAATTCTTTATCAGAGTCTCATAGATACTTCATGGTGTGGCCAGAGCACAAAAAAACGTGTAACATTTTAAAATTTGGTTTTAAAAAATTTACAGAAAGATTTTTCACAAAGGTGGGAAAAAGGGGGGTGAAGTCTTAATTTTGGGGAGCAGGTTGGTGCAAGAGGGGGAGGGTTAGGGGCAAGGAAAAGGGGGAAAGGGGCATTTTAAAATTTATCAAAAATAACATTATCCTCATTTACATTTTTGCCTCTTTAATTTCGTAAAAGGCCCGTAAACCTTGGAAGAAGACCGTGGCAAAAGGGGGGAACTGGACACTCCATTGTAAGGGGTGGATCCTGTGTTTACTATACACTTTGGGTGCCCCTTTTCATGAAATCTTGCCTGTGCTGATAACAAGGAGACTGCTGAAAAGTTATTACAGGAACAAAATATAACCAAATTGCTATTAAAAAGAATCCCCTATGTTTATATGGGGTATAAAAAAAAATTTTTTTCCCCCCTGTTACCCAAATTTTGGGGAATTTTCCCGTTTAATTAAAAAATAAAAAAAACAAAAAAAACCCAAACCCCCCCCAAACCCCCTGTTAGCCCAAAAAAATATGGCCTTTAAATTTAGGGTTTCCAAACCGGGTTTCATCAAAAAAACCTTTTGAAAAGGGGAAAAAACCCCGAAAATATGAATGTAAAATTTAAACACTCACCCCCTTAAGAAAAAACCCATGCTTAACGGGGACCCCTTTTGCCTTCAAAACTGCCTCATCTTTGGTGTTCCAAAAAGGTTTTTTTTTTTTTTTAAGTGTAATTTTGGTAAAAAAGGGGCCCAAAAGTCAAGAAAATATTAAAAAAAAATAAAAAAAAAATAAGTATAAAGGAAAAATATATTTTATTTTTTAAACCCCAAATTTTCCCCAACCATCCGAATGTGACAGAATCGAATATAGCCCACAACGTTTTCCAATCTCACGTCCAAATTGTTTTAGCTTGGGGCAAATTGGGTCATTTTTTCCTTTTTACGAAAAAAATGGCCCCCGTGTTTCCCTTCGCTGCGTAGATCTCCCCAAAGTTCCCAACTTCTTCAGTTTGCCTTTCTCAGGTTGAACGGGTTTTTGAGGCACTGTTGTTTCCTTAGCCGAACCATCTGTTTCTCCGCCTTGGGCCATTTGGAAACCCATTTCTTCCCCAGCTTTACTTTCCCGGCTGATGTCTTGAGCAAATTATTTCCACATAATCTTCTTCCTGTGATGCCCTCTATTTTGTGAAGTGCACCATCCCTCCTGCAGCAAAACAAACCCCCAAAATGATGCGCCCCCCTCCTTTTCACATTGGGGGGGTTCTTAGGGTTCCAAAACTTCTCCCCTTTTCCCCCAAATTAAAAAAGTTTATTATGGGCCCAAAAAGTTAATTTTAATTTTATCAGACCACAAACAGCTCCCAAAAAGTAGGGTTTTTTTTCCTTGTCATTTGCAAAAATTAACCGGCTTTCATGTGTTTCTTTTTAAATAATGGGTTTTTTCCGGCAAGGGCCCTTTTTTCCCATGTTGATACAGACTTGTTTCACTATGGGAAAAGACACAATCTTACTTTTTTCCCCACCATCTTCACAAAGGTCTTTTGCTTTTTGTTTTCCATACAGACCAAAGCCCGTTCATCTCTGAGACACAGAACCCATCTCCTTGCTGAATGGTAAGATGGCTCCCATCTTGTTTGTATTTTCGTAAATTGTTTGTACAGATGAACAGGCCCCTTTAGGGTTTTGGGAAAATTTCCCAAGATGATCCCGATTTGGGAAGTCCACAATTCCTTCCTTAATCTGGGGATTATTTTGGGTTTCCCCTGATGTCCACGAAGCACTGTTTTCGGGGTTCATAAAATACATCCACAGTTTCTCTAATTAACCAATGTTTTCCAATAACAGAAAAATCATCATATGGGCTGTCCAAATTTTTTAAAGGCATGTAAACCTGTTATTAAACTTTTGACTTTCAGAAGTAATAAAAAAAGCCTTAAAAAAATTATTTTTCTATCTCATTAATCTGGCATTTTGGGAAAATAAAAAATCTTGGTAATCCAATGGGTAAGGTTTATTCTGTTTCAGTCAAAGTGAGAAAAACATGCATATGTTACTTTTTATATAGGTAATAAACTTCTGGTTCAACTTTGTTTTGTGTGTATTGTGTGTTTATAAAATTAATATATATTATATAAAAATAAATATATATATATATATATATAATATTTTTTTTTTATATATTAAAAAAAAAATTTAAATTTCCAAAAATTGGGGAAAATATAAAAACATGATTTAACCATAGGTAATTTTCTGATGACACAGACTCAACAGGATATATTTCTCACAACTTTATAAAAAAAAAAAAACTCATTCAAATTTTAAAAGATCTTATATTTTTTTATTTCCCAAAAATTGAAATTCTTTCAAAGTGAAAATTGAAAAGTAACCCAAAGATGGCAGCAAATAAGCCTAAGGGACAGAATTCGTTGGCATTGCATAAAGTCATCATGGTGGGAAGTGGTGGCGTGGGAAATCGCTTAACCCCTTTAATTTGTACATGAGGGAATGGGGCAAAAACTTAAGTTAATTTGTCATTTTAATTGATTTGCAGCTTTTTTTTTTTAGGTTGTTTTTCTTTTTCTTTTTAAACAAAATGGCACCAAAACTATTATGCCATTTGGGTTAATTGGGGTATTAGAGTATTTTTCAGAGGAGAATGCTCCTCCACCCTGCTTACAGTTTGTGCACAGCTACAGTACTTAGCATGCAGCTGTCAATTATTGCTAAGAAGAGCAAGGGGCGCTCTTCTGATGAATTCACCAGACTCGAATTGTGTGTGTATGTTTTGATCGCTCCTATTAGTCCCAATTTTCATTGAAATACTTCTAAGTATTATGGTTGGTAAAGTGATTTTCCTATTTAACAATAGAGAACAAAGGGCCATGTTCATCTGTGTGCAGTTTTTTTTTTTGCTTAAACCCCTAGACCGGGATATAAAAATGGACCTGAGAAACCAGCTATGTATTTTTAAAAAAAAACCCCATTAGGCTATGTTTCGCCCCGCAATTACGGTGTGGGGGCGGGGCAGGGAAGCCGGAAGCCCCCCATCCCATAGACCTTCATTATTCAGGGGCGTATACACCGGATAAATTTCAGTCACCTATTGGAGCAGGGAAAGGGGAGTAAAACCTTTCCTGGGAGAACTGTGATTACCGTAATGACGGGGGGGAAACCGCCCGATTTCCGCAATACGGCGCGAGATACTCCAATTTTTAAGCCCGGTGAACTACCTACTATTTTTAAGATGTAATTTGTGCTTTTCTTGTAAAATCTGCTGTTTACAAAGATTTAGTTCATTTATATTACTGGCTGCAATGTTCTCACTTCTTATTCTCGAAGGAGCTCATTTTAAAAACTTGATTTTTTTCACCTCTTTTTCTTTTAATTATATTGTGAATTTTATTTTCAGTTTGTAAAACTATGAACCCCACCAAACAATAGCTACCGCAAGAAAGCTGCTTGAGAGTGGGGTCCCAATTTACATCTTGGACCGGCTGGGGAGGAACTATCACCATCAGGGACAATTACTTCCGAAGCGGTGAGGGCTTCCTCTGTGTCTTTTCCATCACAGAACAAGAATCTTTTGCTGCCCCTGCAGATTTCAGGTGAGCACGCGTTATGTCTTGTTCCAGATTCTTCTGGCAAAAACTTAATAAAGAAAACTGCAGTTTTCATTGAACATTTAGGCATTTCATTTGTCACATTTCATTAGTGCAGAAATTGATGACCCAAGGCAGCTTATTCCAAATGCCTAAATAATGAGCCTTCGTGAACAACTGTTTGCTCCAGTGATATGTATTCCTGATGCCTAGTGCAATTAACAGCTACATGAAAACCGTTACTTGCTACCCTGGTATAATCCATTCAAAAGAAGCAGGCATTTCTTGCCTGCAAATGTAGCGATACATCATGAATGTGACGGCAAGTATGGAATAAAAGTTCTGCATGTACCCGTTTCCTTTTAGGGTACGTCCAGATGACAAGTAAAATTTATTCATTGGATTCTACCGTTAATAAACTGCGTCGGACGTGGTGGTTTTCCTGTGGATTCTTTTTTTTTTTTTTCTGGCGGATTTAGGGCTTGTTCACACAACGTATTTGACCCTTTTTACGGATCCGTTTTTGAGGAGTGAAAAGCGGATCCGAAAAACACAACAGTTGTTACTTTATATGGATCCGCATTGTATGCTTTTCGAGTTGCGTTTTTCTCTCTCTCTCTCTCTCTCTCTCTCTCTCTCTCTCTCTCTCTCTCTCTCTCTCTCTCTCTCTCTCCCTCTCTCTCTCCCTCTCCCCCCCCTCCAGCCGTCCATCCCCCTGCAGCACCTCTCCCGTCTAGCCGCCGATGCTCCGTCCGTCCGTAGAACGGATCACAAAAACGCCGTGTGAACAAGCCCTTAGATTCAGAAAACGCGTCCCAGTCATGAGGTTTTGGACACGGATCCATGTCCAAAACATTTGTATTTCATTTTGGATGTTGATCCGCACGTGGAATACAACAAAAGATTTCTTTACTCCTGAAAAACGAGCAAGACTTTTATAGGAACTACAACACATATTTTCTGTTAAAGTCAATGGGGATGATTTAGTTTTGGTTTAAGACAAGTATTTCAAGTCGAAATTCATGTGGATTCCTACTTGAAATACTCATCGTGTAAATGGAACCTTAGAGTTCTCCAGTTAATTCCTACACTCTGAAAACATAATGATAGACCAATTGCTTTCTTATGAAATTTGACATATGCCTGAAGGAAAGTAAATGTAGGGATATGTGATACTGTACAAACTGCTCAGCCTGCCCTCCTAAAAATATCAGCTTCTATTCTGGCAGAATGGGTGTGTCCATGTATTAGATAGTTCCCTCTTAATTTTTTATGTTGCCCACATGGGATTGTTAGAGATTACAGCAGCCGTACCTTCAGCAATAAGGTGTATGTAGTTTAATTCTGACAGTGTGATGCTGCACTACATACTAAGAAACATTGCAGAGTATAGAAGAATTTGAAATATGATGTAAAAACTTTGATCCTTTGTCATGTATGTCATGAATCCTGTGTGATAAAGCGTGGTACGTGTTGAAAAGCGGGGTTGTGCTCTAATCCAAGGAAAAAACCCCCGGGGACTGTGGAGTCGGGATTTGTTATAAAATGGACCAACTCTCAAGATATATAATAAATTGGTACAGTTAGTTCAATGCAGTGCCCAGCGCAATAGGAATTGGGTCTTACCACTGCTACTGCTCCCATATCATCATCTTTTCAATAGGGGGTAAATTTGAAAAAAATTTGGATGACATGGAGCAGGCAAAACGTTACCCCAGGGAAAAAGATTACATTCCCCTGCAAACGATTTTAAACCCGATTTCAGCAACATTTTTTCATTCCCTTTTAAAGCAGTAGAAGGGGCCCGTTTTTCCGGGGAAAGGACAAAAAAACCGGGTTGGTTTTTTTCGTCGGTATTTGTCCCTTTGGGCCGTGAAAGCGGGGGGGATGGGCTTTTCTCCGCGATGAGCTGAGAAAAGACCTCCCCCTTCACATTCCCTTGCACATATTCCGTCCGACGGAAGAATGTGCATGTTGAATGTTTTTGGTGCGGAAATCCCGTGCAGTGGGGACTGCTGCACAGGTTTTTCATAGGCCCGTTGTCCTTGTTTGCAGCCGGTTTTTCAGACGGTCTGCAAAACCGCAAACCGTTTGAAAAACCGGCCGCAAAACCATGCAGTGGGGACATGCCCGAAGAGTTCAACCATTCATCAGAACTTACTGTGCCTGAGGCAATTCCTTTATACCCTGACATTGTTAGAGATGCCCCCTGATGGAGGCGATTCTATTTCTCATAGACTCACTCCACAACTGTTATTCAGTACGTTTTTGTTAAAAACTGTTTTTTTTTTCCCCACTAACTGCAGCTTTTTGCGTATTTACATTTTGTAAAAAAAATGTTCTAAAATTGTATCCAATTAATATGTTTTACACCGACAAGCAAAAGGGAAACAATGTTTTAAACTTTTGACTCTCATCCTCCATATCTCACCATCCACTAAAATTTTGAACATGAGACTCCCAAAATTTTATAGAAAAATCATCTTCCCCTATTTTATACATAACTTTGATTTGCAATTTTTTTTGCATCTGCTTAGTTTTTGCAGTTTCTTGTCATGAAACTTCATTGTTACTGTTTGCTCCTGGTGGGGGGACAATCTTTTTTCTTTTTTACAAATTAAAACCCTTTCTCCATTCCCTAATAACTCATTGAGCTATTAGGATGATTCCCAAGTGAAAGGTCACTGGTTCGAGCAGCCATGAAGAAGATTCCCCAAAAAAAGAGAAACTGCATCACCCAGCTCATCGATAGCGTTTCTGGACCAAGAAAATGTCCAAAATCCATCATGTGAGGCCCTGACAGCGGGAAGAATAAGAAATGAAGTCCATTCATTCAGAAGCCAAGAGGTGGACATCCAGGCAAAATATCAGAATCAACAGGTTGGATCATTACAAGGTCTATCAGCTCTAACGCGACAGACACGGCAGTGGAAGTGGCTCGTATGCTTCATAAGAGTGAGATCACAGATGTCCATGCAAGCACCAGGCAACATATTACACAGGTCTGGAATGATGGCCTCGACTTCAATCTCATCATAAGAAGCGTCGTCTCGAGTACGAAAAATGGAAGATTGGAAACCGGTGATTTGAAGCGATGACATGAAAGTCAATAGACCGGGCTCTGATGGGGGCTAATAGGTTTGGAAGAATCAAGGGAAAACGGGGCTAACAGATCGAGAAATTGAAAAAAATGTCAGGTTCAGTGGAGGAAACCTGATGAAGTGGGTTGTTTTACAGCCAAAGATTTTGGGATGCTTGAACCAGGATTGATGTAAATTTCAATGCTGAGCTATAACAAATGGTTACTTCAATATATTTCGAGTACTATGGGTAGGAAAAGGACAACAAAAGTGTTCCAGCAGGAAAACGACCTGAAGAAGTCAGTGTAAAGTGGTTAAAAAGACAATGAAGTGGGTTTTGCTGCATTGCCTCCACATCCCCAGACCTCCCCCAATCGAATTGTGGGAAGAGTTGAAGAAAAAGCTGTTTTTGTATCCAATTTCCAGTCTGCACCAACATTGGGAAATGTGTAGAAGAGACCTGGGATCAGATTTTGGTCAAGATATGCTTGAATCTGATCCAGAGCCCAGAAGGATTCAGGTAGTGTTGAAAGTCAAAGATGGATTTACCAAATACTAACAAAATAATAAAAATTAACATTTTGATTTTTAGGATAAAAATAGTAATGCTGTTACATGACAAGAATCTGCAGAACTAAGCAGATGCTAAATACTTGCAAGTCACATTTATGTATAAGATAGATAAGATGATTGTATATAAAATGATGGTAGCCTTATGTACAAAGCTGTAGTGGATGGCGAGCTATGGAGCCTGAAAGTCAAAAGTTCAAAACATTGTTACCCTTTTGCTTGTCAGTGTCTGTTCAACCTAAATAGCTTGATTATTGTATCATAAGGTGATAAAAAGCCTGATGTTACCATTTCACTACAGTAAAGTTATCACTTAAACATGCAAAATTTATGAGGGCATAGGAGTCGGAGTTTGGGAAATATAGGAGTCGGACCATTGGCTTACCAACTCCACAGCCCTGAGAGAAACTGCTGATCTTGACTGTTTAATCCTTTAGATTGATTGATGAAGGGAGGAGGACCCCTTTACCCATAAACGTGACAGGTTTGCAGGAAGCTGGGCCAGTTAACTTGGAGCCAGATAACTCTCAATGCCCCCCAGGTCTGATATAGGTATAAACAACAAACCAGAGGCATTTCCTAGTCAATTTGCAGTGTAAAACTTTGGAATTTCCAAAGCATTATGTGATTATACAAGTTATGGATTGTAGCTACTGGTCCAGTTAGTGGAGTTAAAAAGAAAAACAAGGCTCTCGCCAAAAATAAACTCCCTGAAACAATCTGATATGCTGCTATATTGGCAGAAAAAATGTTAAAAAAAAAAAAAGTTTTAGCTCTTGGAATAACCTAAAAATATTATTTTTTTTTTTCTTTTCCATAAAACTTTTTTTTTCTTTTTGCAAATTAAGAAAACATACAAAAATATTACTTGCATAGTATTGGTGTTTTCTTTCCAACCCGAAGAACAAAGTTAACTTGTGATATTTACTGCATCATAAAAAGAAAGGGGGGAAAACAGCAGGCAAAAACAATATAATGGCTGTTTTTTGCATTCTCCTCCTAAAAACAGTGAATAAAAGCTTAGTTAGAAATTGAATTCCATTTAGAAATCCCATGAAAATTAAGCTCTTATACAGTTACACTGACTAAAAGTTCCTGCTCTTGGAATACGATGATAAAATAAACCAAAAAAATGATATACTTGGTGTCCTTGTTGTTTGCATGACTGATTAAGGAAAGTTCAGTTTCATTGTTTTTCCTGTCTAATACTTCTGTTAATCGCCAGCAGTCACGATTAGAGAACCGACTTCAATTATTTCTTTCTATATAATTACATCAGTCTCACTTCCTTCTCCACTACAGGCTCTTGGCCCTGCCATGACCTCTTGTGGGGAAATAGTGTATCTTTTACGAGAGGGGTATTTATCGCTGCATGAAAACGAAACCATCAAATCAAGTGAAGAGATCTTTCAGGTTATTGCCAGCTTTGAGGTGGAAAGCCAGTGTGGATAACATGCCAACCCATCTTGGGCTATCACGGTTTAATTACAAATTTTTTGGTAGCGCCCCCATACAGGAGATTTTTTTTGCGTCAGATGTATCCCCATGTTCACAACGGCAAAAAATTTGGGACAAATTTCATCCAAATTACGCCCGGAGTACGAAAAATTTCGGCTGAATACGTCCCAGGTTACGGAAAATCCAAAAATTTCTCATAGAGAACCATGGATTAGTCCCCTCCCCTGGGGCAATCCCGCGGGGGAGATAAGTACGGAATTTACCGCGGCGTATACGCGCCGCGGTAATACAATTAAAAGGGCCCCCCGCCGGCGGGGTGGGCCCCCCCCCCCACACGGCGAAATTGGGGGGCGTAATTACCCCTGAAAATACACACTGTAACCTCCCTATGCAAAATTTTGAAAAAAGTATGCTAGAAAAAAGTTAATTCTGTAAGAAAAAGTACCTGGGATTATATGCTGTGGCATTTATTATTTGTAAAACAATACATATTTATGTGTATGGACTGTGTTTACCTTCTAGGGAATACATATTTCAGGTACTAAATGGAAGTACATCATTGGTACTAGAGTGAAATAATTCTAAATATACTTTTATTTAGGGAGCAGATACTACGTGTAAAAGAAGATGAGAATGTTCCTTTCCTTCTTGTTGGAAACAAATCAGATCTGGAGGATAAGAGACAGGTTTCTGTAGAAGAAGCAAAGAGCAGAGCTGATCAGTGGAATGTTAACTACGTCGAGACCTCAGCAAAGACACGGGCCAACGTTGACAAGGTACGAATTCTCTTGGTTCTTCTTTTTCAGAATAAGCCGAGCCCTTGCAAATTTTTTCATTTTATCTTTCAGAAACCACAAAAAAAATTATCTTCCCCTTTAGGGGGAAGAGTATTTACCCTTAAAGGGAACCCGTCCATAGATTTTTTGCCCCCCCTTGCTGAGGGAAACACAAGCAGTGGCAGACCCCCTGTTCCCCGCCGTTCCCCTTTTTCTGTAAAATGCGAGTTTTTGACATTTAATGCTCAAATCTTTATTTATGAACATAGCCCCTCCCACCAAATGCTATCCCGCCCACCAGGCATTATTCATTTTCTCCCCATTCAAAGTAAAGGTTAATCAGTTTGAGGTGGGCAGGGGTAGCTATTTGGGGGGGGGGCTCTTTTCTGGTTAAAACTAATTTTACATTAAATCTCTAAAACTAAGCATCTTACAGAAAAGGACACAGGCCTGGAAACAGCAGTCCCGCTACTTGGCTGTCCTCACAGGGGGGGGTAACCTAAAGTCAGGGGTTTTCTTAACCCATTTGCCAACCCCCATTTTACTTAAAAATTCCCCGCAGTCGTCATTTTAATTTTGCCCGGATTTTTAAAGCCCCTTTCAGAGTTTGCACGCACAGCATTAAAGCAGCTAATGGGGGAAACCAGCCGACCAAAACCAGGGGGCTTTTGGTGAGAAGGTACGGATGGTGTATTACTATCCCTGCCTTTCCGATCGCTAAATGAGCTGTGGATATATAGATCAGTGGGAAGCCTGCTCCAATCCCAGTAGTGACATGACCGTAACTACAGATGCTGCTGGGTCTTACCAGGCCCAGGTCAATTCTAAATCTGTACTGGGGGCTGTTTTCTCCTATAAAGTGTGACTAACATATTTAAAAAAAATAATACAAAAAAATTAAGAACAGCCGGGCTGAGCTCACTGTAGTATGGTATAGATATTTAATTGGGAGAAAAAAAGTCACGTGCTGGGTTTGAAGTCAACTAGTACCTTAGGTAAACTGCTCCCCTTTGTAAAATTATTATTTTTTATGATTTTCATGTTGTGTTTAATGCATTATACTAAGCCTGAAATAGGTGAAATGCTGTTCAAATGCTTAAAACGGTCAATATTTAATTTCACTTTTTACTTTAATTTTTCATTCACATCATATGTTCATGGTGTAGAATAAAGTGTAATTTGTGTTATTACAGGTGTTCTTTGATTTGATGCGAGAAATTCGCGCCCGAAAGATGGAAGATAGTAAAGAAAAAAACGGCAAGAAGAAAAGAAAAAGTTTAGCCAAGAGGATAAGGGAAAGATGCTGCATTTTATAATGAAGGCTGAAATTGTCCTTTATTTTATTTTTTTTCTTTTATTGATCAGAACCATTACCTGTTAGCATGCCCCACACAGCTCAGCTGACCGGCTGTGCTTATCATTACAGAACCATTACAATATACCCTAAGCATGATTTGGACGCTGTTTTGGACAGACATTCAACTTTACTGACACGGAAAAAAGGGAAAAAGAAAAAAAATCTCACTGCAATATCTGGAAACAGCAATTCGTTTATCAAGACATGTTTATTCTGATTTGTACAGGGTTTCGGAGAATGTAGACATTTTGTGAGAAGTAGCAATGGCCTGTGAACACTTACCGTAACCCTAGGGTTGAGGCATTGTTCTTATAACTTTCTACGTATCGTTCTCCTGCTCTTGGCAAAATCAGCAGCACTCTGTAGCAAATTAGATTCAGAACTGTTTTTTCTGGTTTAAACATAACACAATGGCAGGTGTTGTGCTAGAAACATTATAGGTAACTAGGTCATGTAGCCTCTGCCATCCTCCGATATAGGTTGTAGATCTGAGTATGCCTTAAAGTAGATCTTCCAAAAAGAAAAATAAACAAGGGGTTTTCACATTTTGGGATAACAACTGATGAATGTACTGATAGGATTGACCTAGCTAAAACAGGTTTAAAGGGAATGTGTCATTAAAAAATGAGTCATTGATTAAGTCCCATTTTATGTTAAACATATTTTTTAGAAATTTTAGGGTTTTTTTTTATATTTTTCATATCACTTTCAATATTTTTAATAACTTTCAAGTCTTGCAGTTTTCACTTCGGCCCCGAGGCCTGGTTTGCACTGCTTTAACTGCAGTCAGAGAGATGCTTTAACACATCAGGAGACTTATGAACGACTAACTATCAGTCCCATTCACTTCTATAGTAGAGTTTTCTAGTTCATCTCCTTGACGTGGGAAGAAGTCACTGTCAGGGAGGTGAAAGGGTGAACTGTGACTATCTCCTCTTGTGACTCGTGGATCCTGTTTATCTATTCACACTGGTGTCTCCTTTCATTTTTGACCCTCTTTGTGCTGATAATGAGCAACTACTGAGAAATTTCTATACTGAACAGGAAGTGTCAGACTATTATTAGGCTTAGTGGCCAAAGTGAAAACTGCAGGAGTTAAGAATTATTAAAAAATATTGAAAGTGATGTGGAAAATTGAAAAAAAAATAACCAAAAATTCTTTAAAAATGTGTTGAACATAAAAATATGAGGTAAACAATAAGTCATTTTTGATGACACATTCCCTTTCACAAGTCTTTTTTATAAACTTTCTTACTCTCCCTACTACACTAAAATAAAAATCTAACAGGTACTTACCTCTCCAACACTGCTAGAGCTCTGGTGTCAACCACCGGTGACATCATGTTAATGAATAACATGAAATTGCAGCCAGTCACTGGGCACAGCGGTCAGATACTGTACTTGAAGACACATGTCCATTGAGTCCAATGAATGGCTACAGCCTCATATGACCAATGAAAATTATATTACTAGTGGTGAACACTAGAGCTCCAGAAGCAGGAGGTGACTGCTGGTTAAACTTTTATTAGTAGGGAAGTTTGAACTTTGAGATCACTAAATAACTGTGTTCATCTTGGAAGACCGTTCTAAGTAATTACACTACTCACAAAAAGTTAGGAATGTCTTTTGGTTGAAATTTCAGTATGAACATACAACCAGCAAGGGTATCTGACCACACCACCAGGCAAAGGCATCTTCATTTTGCATGGGCAAGGGAGCAGCTACACTGAATGAGTGACCAGTTGTCCTCAGTGCTCTTCAGTGATGAAAGACGATTCACTGTGAGCAGAAATGATGGGGATGTCAAGGAGAGCGATATGCATCAGCTAGATCAGGTACCCTTTCCGGTTGTCTAGCATGCAGATCACGCTGATATAAACAGTTATGAATGGTCTGACATGACACTTGGTTGCCTCTTGCCTCCCTTAAATGTGCCTGGAGTTGTGTGGCCATCATCATCTGGTTCTGCAGGGCCTTTCTGTGACTCTTCCATTTTCTGTATTCCCGTTGGGAACCGCTATGACACTCCCGGGATGCTTAACTCAGTGGGCCCCCACCGTCCCGAAGGACCGGGGTTTTAAGCTTCCCAATGGGGAGGTACTGTTATCAATTGGGAAGGTGTCTTGGGCTCATGGGTGTCAAAATCTGAACACAAGATGAGGGGGGACGTTTAAATCCAAAATTTAAAATTTAACCCCTAAATTTTATTGGGAGATTCATATTCAGTAAGTTGTGCAAAAAGTTTCTGAAACAAAAAAACGTTTGGGCAAGTGCATTGGGTAAGGATTCCATTTATTTTATTTAAAAAAAATTTTAACCCCGAAATTTCAATTAAAGCCCAAATATCCCCCTAACTTTTTGTGAGAAATAAATTTTAACAAAAAAAACTTTTTAAAAGGGAACCTGTCACATTGCTTATGCCTGCTTTCACAGAGGGCAGCATAAATTTGGTTACAACACACTGGGCACATTTTTTCCAAGGGGAGTTTTCCCCCCCCCAGAATTCTGGCACAATTTGGGATCAAAAATAATTGTTAAAGCTTTTCAAAACCCATTTAAAAATGTGTTTTAGCATTTTCCCAGGCGCCTCAATCCAACAAAAGGGGGTGGGGTCCCCCTGTAAAAAGGGGGGGGGAATTTTTTGGGCATTTAGTTGCAAAAAAGGAAGCCAATTTTTAAAAGGGTTTAAACTTAAAACTAGATAGTTTTAAACTTTCACCCGATTCTCAACAAAAATACTGCTAAGGCCCAAATTTTAAATTTTATCAAAAAACTAAAGGAAAAAAGTATTATTAAATCTGGCCCGTGCGGGCTAAGATAAACTCAGATAAATTTAAAGTGTCTTGTCCCAACCTCCCATCTCTGATTGAAATTTTTCTACCAATTACCCGGTTTAAAAGAGAAACTGTCAAAACCCGCGGTGAGTGGGGCGAGGGAAGCAAAATTTCGTATTGTTTGGGTTTAAGTTTTGTGATGTGGGGGGCCGCACATGCCAGATATACAAAGCAAGTTCTCCACAACTGCTGAAAGTTATGGAATAAGTAACAGACTTCTGCCCCAATAGCCCCTCGGCAAAGGCAGCATAAGCAATGTCATAAGTTCCTCTTAAGACCTAGGTCCTGAGTTATAGAATGGGTGCAGCTTAAAATGGCCAATTTTAGCAACCTTTAGGAGCACTTTTGGGCTGTTAATTTTTTTAATGTTTTTTTCCCCCAAAAAGGGGAAAAATTTAAAATTTTTAAAATTTTCAATTTTGTATATTTTTTACTTATATTTTGGGTTTAAAAAACCGGGTTTTTAAGGTTTACTTTAAGGGGCATTTCTAAATGCTAGAAGCAAGTTGTGGGGGAGGATAGCTCGGGAGGGTTTTTTTTGACTTTAAAAGACTTCATTTGCAAAAAAAAACCCTAACCTAATGGGGAGGGTTTTTTGCATCACTACACAGACTTTTATTAGTATATATTTTGTAACTATGGGTTGGGAATAAAACATATATGGGTACACAAGCACTCAAAGATGCAGCACTTTGAATGTAATCCCTGGAAAAAACCCTTTCCCAAAAAAGGATAACACCGAATTTAAATTTCAAACTTGGCTTTTGGCCTACCCTTAAAAACAAGCGCTACACACTTTGGGCCCGATATAGTCCTTTTTAAAGGGGTTTTCTTATAAAAGTGACCTTTTTAGCCTTTTTTAGGGCAGGTACGTAGCTGTACTGTGTTCTCAAAATTCCTACTTGCAGTATAAAGTAGCCAGGGCTAAAAATGATGTTTGGGACTTACTTTTAGACGTTAAATAACCCCTACATATTAATTTATGATGGGACTTTTTTAAATTGGGAAATTAAAGATACTTTCTACATTTTCTTTTAGCACATAAAGAGTTTTTTTTTGTTGTTTCTTTATAAACAAAACTATAAATTCATTGTTCTTCCCCTCTATTTACACTGCCACTGCAATTTTTGAGTCAGACCCACACGTATATACTGTTCTTTTTTTCTTTTTTTTTTTTTTTTTTTTTAATCCGCTCCTGTTTGGCTCAAAAAACTGGGGCACATTTACTGTGGCAGTTACCCAGGATTCTAGTGCAATTTTCCACAAGTATATTGGCATATTGCATTCCATTTATTACATTTTAGACCTTCTGGGCCGTGTCCAGCAAAAAGGTCATGGTTTCACAGAAAGGCCTCGTTCACACGGCTGATTTGGGGACGGATTTCAGCCGTATCGCGTGCCGTATTGCACTCCAATACTGCTGAAATCCGTCCCAGGCATTACAGTAATCCACAGTTCTCATAGAGAACTATGGATTCCGTCTCCCCTCCCTGCTCGGCGTATTCGCCGAGCGGGGAGAAAGTGACATGCAAATTATCCCGGCGGGATTCGCGTAATTGCGGGCGAAATCCGTCCCCACAATTACGCCGGAAATAAGCCATGTGAACTTCGCCAAAGAGTCGTGACTTAATGATGGGGTATGGCTTAACACTTGGCATCATGTGCTAAAAAAAGTACCAACTTTTTGGTGCAATTATTGGTGCACACTAAGCCAACGAGTAGTGTAAAATTAGACAAAAGTGTGTCAGATTTGATACAGTATGGCCACTGCAATAAATGTGACACATTTTTTTTTTTAATATTGTCTAATTTAAATTTACACTAATAAGGCTTAAATTGTACGTATACTTTATGGAACCAAATCTAGAGTGAATCTAAATAAAAGGAAAACTTTGGTATTTCAGCTTAAGTGAAGTCTAAATAAAAAAAAAAAAGACATTCATATTTTCTATTAAAGACTTACTATGAAGACTTAATTTTTTTCGTTCATCATATTGACTAGGACACAGTCACCTGTTCACTATTATTTTGTCCATGTTTGTTTTATTAGCATTTTAACCATTATGAATGGGTGACACCCCAGATTGTTCTCAGGCATACTGACCACACTACATTTGTTATAAAAAGGATATTCTTTTCCCATTTGATTTGCACAGTTTGAGTGATACGTCCCTCATGGTATATCTTGCAGTGATGATGCTGATATTCTGTGTGCACTTCACTAAGCTGCTTGGGGAAGTGAAGAAGCTATATAGCTTTTTCTTGTAAGAGATGGAGTTTTGCTGTGAATTTTTCATCATGTGTTAATAAGCCAAGAAACGCTGAGTACATTCAACCATAAAATGACCTTCTAGCTCTCAGATGTATATAATCAGTAATTTCACTGTTCATCATATAGCATTTCCAGAAAGCATTACATGGGATTTTAAGGTCAAGGAAGACCTCTTCATTTGCTTACTGTGATTGATTCTTTGTTGTAATCTAAGGTTTCTGACCTCTAAGGCTTTAAGCTTGGGCTACATAGATGAGTTACTACAGAACCTGATTTTGCTAGACACTTCTAGCGCCATGGCTGACTCATGTCATGGTAACTGGCCCAAGTATCTTACCCATAGGAACAAATAAGGGTCCTCATCCAGCTTCATCTGTGTAGCCACAGCCTTAAAGTGTTCTTAATGCCTGTACACAATAATGACAGCCATTTTGTTTGATGGAACAATATTCATGAGGATGTAGACTGTGAATTCAGCTATTACAAGTGCCTCATGCATGTTATCCATGAAGTGTTTTAGATATTTCTCTAGACCCTAGTGAATTGAACAGTTGCTTTCTCATGACTATCTTTTCAGCACACAAAATGGATACCTTCTGTGTAGGCCAAGAATTCACTTTAAATAGTTTTGCAGCTATTATGCTGGGAACTGTGGTATTATGAAGCTACATGTTACTGTAAACAATAGATTGGCTGATTCCACTGCCCAGGTTTATATTTTTGCCATGGAGCCATTTCAAGTCAAATAAAGTTCATTTTTGTATTTGTGTAGTAGTATCTGTTCTTTACAAACATGTTCAAATCTTTTCTATTCAAAATGCTGGCTCTTAAATGCTGCTTTAAGTAAAAATTCTAAACATTAGACTTTATTTTTGGACGAAGGGAACTGAACTCCATTTTGTATCCGGTCTTCAGGTTTTGTAGAACCCGTGGGTATTGAGTTATGTTTTCTAATATGGAAAACAATCTGAGAAAGCTCTTTTTCTGGAACAAAAATCCACTTTCTCTGAACAAGAAAATAAAAATCTCAGATGGTAAAAGACTCTCTTCATTGGTGATTAAAGAGGAAAAAAAAGTCTTGAGGGACTTAGTGGTTCCAGGATTCTCTCTTAACTTTGACCTCCTAATGCTAATTGGGCTAGCCTGCAGCCCCAAATTTTTTTTTTCAAGGTCTTTGGTTGCAGAAAATCAGAGGGAAGTCATCAAACTATAGAAAACTAAAAGTAGTTTGGGAAGCCTTAAAAGCAGTAGAAAAATTTAATAAAATGGTTATACATATTCTTCCTGTGAGATAATGTGACACCAGTCTTCTTCCTTTATCACCAGGATGGCACCAGATACATTCATCTTCAGGATCTTATCCTCCAGTACTGCAAAAGTTAATTAAAAAACAATACTTTATTTCACAACATGCTCTACGAGTAAGAGCGGCACTGCTTGAAATGCGTCAGAAAATGGGAGCTATTTTAATGTTGGGAAATATTTGTTTTCAATTAACTTTTGTGGTGCTGGAGGACCAGATATCATTGTGGACTTACTAAAGTTTTTGCCTGTGGTCCAACGGGACTCATTTCTATGTATCGGAGGATATATTGGGACTGCTACTTTTTGATCAAGCCTACTGGATTTTGGTGAGCACCAACAAACTTTTTTTTCTTTAGATCTTTCGGATCTGTACTTGGACATATTCAGGTGGACAAAGAAGTCATGTCTGTTCTATTTCCACAATCAAAGAGGTTTAGAAAATACTGCAGCAGATATTGCAAGATTGATTAAGAAGAGTGGGCCCTGAATTGGGATATCTTACATCTGCTAAGAGACAAATGGGGATCTCCCCAAGTGGATTTATTTGCTTAAAAAAAGTCTGCTCTACTCTTTAGATCCCATGGCTCAAATATTAGGGTTTGATGCCCACTCCCAGGATTAGCAGATACATTCAGCATAGTCCTCCTGTTTTCCTGACTCCTTAGGTCCTCAAAAAAGAGCTGCCAAGAACAGACATAAATGTTGCCAATAGTTTAATTCTAGACAAAAAGGAGCTAGTTTCTGCTACTAAAAATATATTTCCCAACAAGGGAAGACATTCTACATCAGGATCCAGTGCTGAACACCAGAGTAGAAAGATTTAGGGCCTCGTGTATGAAAACTGTCTAGGTGTAAGACCTTCTTTACTGCCTATAGCAAACAATCGGAGCTCCCCTTTCATTTTTTCCGAGCACTATATTATATAAAAGGTCGCTCTGATTGGTTGCTATGGGCAACAAAGAAAGTCTTAGACCTAGACCGTTTTCATACATGAGGCCCTTGAGCTTCAACATAGACCAAGAGAGGGAGTTATTTCTACCATTACACATAGTAGGAAAGAGATCGCCTCTGCCATGAATGAGAAAGACTGAAAAAAATTGCCCCTGGTGTGAATCCAAATATCCAGATGTTGACAAAGCAGATGTTCTAGATATTTAAGAGTTCCTAAACAAAGATTAAGAAAAGGATTCAGCTGTACCTTTTAAATGTTTAGGTATCTATCCTATTTGTTTTTTAGGAATCCTTAGCTGATAACTGGTAGATCAAATGGTTATTAAGGAAGTCTCTAAAAGTATTGCATTTTATGTTAAAGATCTTGCAAAAACAAGTCACTTTGCAATATATGGCCATTAACAGTGTCCTACCTATTCTGAGATATCCCCTCTTGTATGGGCTGCATCAGCTCCTCAGGTCGCAATAGCTACAGACCTGTTTGATCTATCCTGATAGGCTGCCAGCACTAGTTGCTATAGCTACAGATCTGACTTCTACTGCAGCCTAGTAGAAGCCAGTAAACACGCCCCTGAATTCAAAATGAAACCAAGAAAACACGACTGAGGTAAGATGAATCAATGTAGTAAGACAACCCCTTTAAGTTAGATCAGTGATTCCTCCCTGTGATCTGGCTCTGCTGGAGACTTCATTCACTTGTCCCTGGTTCCCAAGTTCTGTCAGTCACTCCTCTAGACAAGCCTAGGCTATTTTCCTCTATCACTGGAGAGGTCACGGAGGACTCTGTTCTTTACCATACTGAACCACTGACGCTACAGGTTGGGAAGTCCCTCAAGTAGAAGAATATATTCTACATTCTCCTGGGCTTCCTACAGTTGCAGATGCACATTCCAGTATTGAAGTGGAAAACAAGCAAGATCAGTTGCTAGGGTTAACCATGTTACGGTATCTCTCACCACCCTGTTTGCTGCAACACATTTCTCCACCTACGCCCTATACTCTGCTTGCTGGTACTTCTGTTCTCCACCAAGAATTTGCAGATGTCCGCAGTGAGAAAGCGAGCAAATATTCTTCTACCACATCAATGTTATGACTCCCCTATTGTTCCCTTGCCTGGCACTCTTCATCCTGTAGCTTAAGGAGAGATACAAAACTGTCTTTCCTTAAGCTACTTGTGTGTTAATACTCCATTTTGGTGCTGTCATAAAGGGAGTGCTATGGAAAAAAAATTAAGCTCTTTGTGACCACAACCCTTTATCCTTCAATTTGGATTGGGAAATGTGTGAATTAAAATCAAATATTTTTGCAGTAAGCTTGGTGTGGTTATTAAAAAGCATTCGGAATTGTATTGAGGAAGGGCTATATAACCTTTTGTGCTTCTCCTGTCCTTACAAAGGTCAAGGGAGCAACCTCCAGTTTGATGTCATTATAAAGGATTTGTAGAAACCTACTTATCGGTAGGAATAATTTCTCTTTCAGCTTTTCATTAATTAAGGTAATAAAAATCTACAGCCAAAAGTAAGTTGAATGGGGCACTTTATTGGGCATTGTAGCTCTTTCATTCAAATGGGTAATCCAAGCCTGCACAACATCATTAATTTTATCCTATTCTAAATCAGTCACATGAAAGAATACAGTGTAAAGACACATCAATGACTTTAAAAGTTCATATAGCTGAAGAACTTCCAGTCCAGTAACACTACAGACAAAATGTAGACATTGACGCATACACATTCAGACATACTTGCCATTAAACATGACAAAATGAACTACACATGCAATACTTTAAATACCATGTGAGGAACCAATCAACTACACCATGTAATGTCACAGTCTCAGCATTTTCTTATTTGATGTGTGTTTCTTCAAAGAAATAAGATACACCTCAAGTTAAAAGACATAACTCTCAGGCATTGCGTGGGGAACCCCCGGTAGCATGTTTAAAGGCCTTCTCCGTGCGGAAAAGATCTGTTTTTGTATATTCGCAGTGGAGTGAAAAACCATACAACAAGCATGGCTAGACACTGAACCAACTCTCCATCTTTTTCTGTTATGAATGGATTGGGCCCATGCCTGATTATCTAAGGAATCTAGGGTCCAGAGGTACTTTGATACTTAGAATTCTATAACCCGGTTTCTACCATCCCACATTAAATCTGAAATTCATCAATGCTTTAGATTTCCTTTCTTCTTTCCTTCCCTGCCTTTCTCTTTTCCTCTTCTTCCCTTCTTTACTTTCTCTCTTTCCTTTCTTACTTTCTCTCTTCCTCTCTTCCTTCTTCCTCTCTTCTTTCCTTCCTCCCTTTTTCTCTTCCACTCTTCTTTCTTTCCTTCCTTTCTTTCTTTCTTCCTCTCTTCGTGCTTGCCAATAGTAAGAGTATAATGCAATTCCTTAATATGTTATTCCTGATGTTCTTACCCTTTGATAGGTGTATAAGCAATTGTTTATTAGTAATCTTTACCTGAGCAATTTAGCAATGGGACTTATATTGCCTCCCACTGGGAGTGGTTTTATCTCCAGCCATGGAGCTATGAGTTTGGCTTTATGTCTGTTATTTTCGTAATTTCGTATTTTTGTTAATTGCTAGTAAGTTAGTGTAGGGACTCGCATGATAATGAGCATCCTTGTCGTGTGCTGCAAACTTGCTTATTTTTACCAAAATATCAACTGATATCTAATATCAAATGCTTGATATTTTTCAGTTTGCCCTGTGATACGAGGGAGCAGAGCATGTCAGTATTGATGTTAGGCACCTGGAATATGCCTGGCATGCCCGCTCAATCGAATAGTAGGGGCGTCATCAATTGCTTGTAAGCCAGCATGGTGCACCACTTATAGGCATATAACTGCCACCCCATATAAACCTTATTTATTTAGAATTGTAATACTAGCAATTCCTCCACCCCCATGTATAGTAGGCGTGTGAGTGATTGTTCATCAGTATTTTTGCAGTCGAGCAATCTCCAGTCTATGGTACTGTGCCTTTTCTGCATACTGGTGTGAACTGGTTCTCATCCAGTGTGCAGGTTTTTTTTTACTAAAGAGTTGCCCCCCCCCTAATGGATAGGTGTGTGAAAAATTGTTCATCAGTGACCGGCACCTGTGTAATTTCTCCCATGAAACACTGGGGCTTATATTGCCTCCTACTGGGAAGGGTTTTTGCCAGTCATGGAGCTGTGAGTATGGCTGTGTGTCTGTGTCTTCCGCCTTTGGTACCTGATGCCGACACAGGTTACATCTTGCTCCTAAAGAGTCTCTGAGATAGATGCCACACCTATTCCATGCAGCCTGTGCCCATTTCTTGTATGCTCATATGGGACTAGATATGGTATTATTACCTGAATTTGGTCTTGGCCTCACTTCATAGGTTGGCCTACATGGAGGGAATTAATGGGTGAGATGCATTTGATGGAATGTTCCTTCAACATGCACCATGGATGACTGTTGTATTATCTCCTTAAAGGGAACCTATGCCCCGCTTGCAGAGTATAGCACAAGCTAGTTGTAACGGTCAGTGGTAGTGGATCCTCTGGACCACCACAAGCGATGGTATAAGCCACGCCAGGGAGCGGAGTCTAAGTAGGTCCGGTTTTCACCAGAGCCCGCCGCAAAGCGGGATGGACTTGCTGCGGCGGATTGCTACCAGATCGCTTTTCCTGATGTGACTTGCTTGCGGTGGCTGCTGAGGGTGTGGTGTGGTACAGAATCGTACCAATCACCGGCGTGCTGTCCCTTTAAATTGAGGTGCAGGAGTGAGGCGATGTAAGTGGGCAGAGCTGCGAGCGCGCCCGCAGCCCGAGGAGCAGCGGGACATTCCGCCGGGTGTGGGCGTGCCTACGACCCAGCACGGGGGTCGCAGGGATGCCCGTGACAGTACTCCCCCCCCCCTTAGGCCTCCCCCTCTCTCTAGTCTGCAGAAGCCTCTTCAGGAGGTCCCGGTTCAGGATGTTATCCTCCGGCTCCCACGACCTCTCTTCTGGCCCAAACCCCCTCCAGTCAACGAAGAAAAATCGTCTCCCCCTAACCGTCTTCATGGCCAAGATCTCCTACTGTAAAAACATTGGTGGAGTCAGCTACGGGAGATGGGGGAACCACTGACCGTGAGAACCGATTAAGGATGACCGGTTTCAGCAGGGAGACGTGGAAGGAATTTGGGATGTGCATAGTGGGAGGGAGACGGAGCTTGTAGGCCTCAGTATTAATCCTCTTCAAACCCCCAAATGGACCCAAGGTAGCGAGGACCCAGCTTGTAGCTGGGAATTTTCAGGCAGACTTTATCCCCAGGAGCAAAAGACGGGTAAGGTCTTCTATTCTTGTCTGCCCTATTCTTCATCTGAGCGGAGGCCCGACGCAAAGAAGGCAGTGTGTCCTTCCAAATGGCCTTTAGATCCCAGACCAGCATATCCACGACGGGAACGTCAGAAGCCGATGACAGTGGGAGGGCGGGGATGTTGTCCATACACCACAAAGAAGGGCGAAGCACCCGGACTCAGAATCGCAGGGAGTTTAAGAGATTCCCGCCAGGACAACAAGCTGGACAGTCGTTTTGTGAGGTTAAGAGGTTAAACTAATACTGCAAAACATTTAATTATGAAATGCCCAAGCTTTTCCTTAAAAAGAACATCTCGAATAGAAGTGGAATCCATTTTGCGGGAATGATACAGCACAATATGAAGCATTTAATGTTGCGGTCCAGGATGTAAAAATCTTGTTATCAGTTTCCCAGGATGTAACATTCTGGTTATCATTTCCCTTCTTAATTTCGTTTTACTGGAAATCAACTGAGTTTCGACTGATGCAATCCCAGAGACTTTTTACTCAGAAGCTCCTAAATATGGACATACGTCCGTTTCTCCGCCCCTACCTCGCCGCGCTTGCTTGAACCAGATCATATAAATATGTGTGTAAGCATTGTATTTGTTAAATTTCTTGAACATGAATGAGATTTGAACCAAACTCCCGTGTCTGACTCAGTATCTATCGGCCGATACGTTGTTCCCTGAAGTGATTTGGTACCCGGACAAACGTGTACCCCCAGTGTTGGCAAACGACCCCCGACAGTTCTGTCGAGCCGACACAAATTTCCCAGGATCTGGTTGACCCGTTCCACTTGCCCATTAGACTGTGGATGGTAGGCTGAGGAAAAGTGCAAATTTACCTTCAACTGGGCACAAAGGGACTGCCAGAATCAGGACACAAACTGTACTCTCCGATCCGAAACAATATGTCGTGGAAGACCATGCAGGCGAAATATATGTTGAAAAACAGTTGCGAGGCAAGGAGCAGAGGGCAACCCGGGTAAAGGAACGAAATGAGACATTTTCGAGAAACGGTTAGTGACAACCCATATGACCGTATTGCCGGCAGAAGGAGGAAGATCCGTGATAAAGTCCATGGCTATGTGAGACCACAGCCGATCCGGGATGGGCAATGGCAGGAGTAGCCCCGCAGGCTTGAGATGGGACGTCTTATTATGAGCACAAGTAGGACAAGACTCGACAAAGTCTTTGACTTCCTTGACAAGCTTCGGCCATCAATAGTAGCGGGCTATAAGCTGACCCGTCTTCCGCACTCCAGGATGGCCGGCTATCCGAGAGCAGTGTCCCCACTTCAAAATTCTCCGCTGAAGCGCAGGACGCACATAGCTCTTGCCTGGAGGTACTTGCCGGAGATCCACAGGGGCCGCAGAAATCAGACGTTCCGGAGGAATGATATGACACGGAGGTGGCTCCTCACCTAAAACGTCAGAGGCGTGGGACAGGGCATCGGCCTTAATGTTCTTCTCAGCAGGGCGGAAATGGATGGTAAAATTGTACCGCAAGAAAAAGAGACCAGCGGGCTTGTCGAGGGTTAAGGCGCTGGGCCGTCTGAAGGTACGCGAGGTTCTTGTGGTCCGAGTAAATCGTGACTGGATGCCGAGCTCCCTCCAGAAGATGATGCCACTCCTCCAGGGCGTGTAAAATTTTTCTCAGCGGAAGAAAAAGTCTTGGAAAAGAAACAACACGTGATGGTCTTGCCCTTGGGATCCTGCTGAGTAAGTACCGCCCCCGCTCCTACTGACGAAGAATCAACCTCCAGGAAAAAAGTTTTTTCAGTGTCAGGTCGCGATAAGACAGGATCCTGGGCGAATGCCGTTTTAAGCCGGGAGAATGCGTCTTCAGCTACTTCTGGCCACTGCTTCGGGTTGCCAGACTTCTTAGTAAGAGCCACAATATAGGAGCTACCACTGAGGAGAAGTGGGGAATAAACTGGCGGTAGTAGTTGGCGAAGCCTATGAAGCGCTGTATGGCCCAAAGGCAGACTGGATGAGGCCACTTCAAAACGGTGGACAGTTTGGCTGGGTCCATTTGGAGTCCCTTGTCCAAAATAATGTAGCCGAGGAAGGGCAGACTGGTTTGATGGAACCGGCACTTCTCCAGCTTGGCGTATAGACGGTTTTCCCGCAGACTTCTGACCTGACGCACATGCAGACGGTGGGCCTTCTCGTCCAGTAAGAAGACCAAGATGTCAGGTACACGATGACGCAGATGTACAGGAGATCCCGTAAAATCTCGTTAACGAACTCCTGGAAGACTGCTGGAGCATTACACAGGCTGAAGGGCATCACCAAGTACTCTAAATGCCCGTCACGGGTGTTAAATGCCATCTTCCACTCATCCCCCTCTTGTATGCGGATGAGATTGTAGGCCCCACGCAACTCCAATTTGGAGAAAATCCTGGCCCCGCGAAGCCAGTCGAAGAGCGGCAGCGAGTAGCGGTTTTTATGGTTTTATGGATCTTGTTAAGCCCGCGATAGTCAATGCAGGGACAGAGCGAGCTGTCCTTTTTCTCCACAAAGAAAAATCCTGCTCCGGCTGGGGAAGTGGACTTATGGATGAAGCCCTTCTTGAGGTTCTCCTGGATATAGGCCGACATGGCCTCGGTCTCGGGGACCGACAACAGATAGACCCTACCCCAGGGAGGACTCGTACCGGGCAACAAGTTAATAGGGCAATTGTATGGGCGATGAGGAGGCAGCCTCTCCACCTGCTTTTTGGAGAACACATCCGCAAAGTCCTGATATTCCGCAGGTAGGCCGGGCAGAGGTTCTGGGGGCGTTGATGGAGAAGTGGGGGGCACCAGGCGAGGTGCTACCAGACAACGGGAGTGACAGTCTAGTCCCCAACGCATTACTTCACCTGTTCTCCAGTCCAGCGTAGGGGCATGGTACCGCAGCTATGGCAGCCCCAACAGGATTGCTGAAGAGGAGCGGGGAAGCACATAAAACACGATCTTCTCTTTGTGTAGCACCCCAACATGCAGGAACGCCGGCTCTGTGCAGAATTGGAGGGGATCCCCAGGATTTCCCCGCTTATGAAAAAAATTGGCCAGTGGCTTTTAAGGGCAGTCAGCGGAAACGAAATTTTTGTCACCAACCCGTCCAAAAAATTCCCGGCAAGAAAAAAGCGGGAATTGTTTTGCTTCCGGACCAGCGCAACCCGTAAAGTATGGTAAGGAGGAGGGGAACTAATCACAACCCTCCCACGGCCTAGGTGCATGCTTTTTTCCCCGGACTAGTGGACAGTCCCAAGAAAGTGCTCCGGGCTGGCGCAAAATAGGCAAGGGGGTCTCTGGAACACTGGGGCCGCGGTGGTTTGGAAGGGCTCGTGCCCCTGTCGGTTCCCCTGCCTCTCCAAAAAAGCACGCCATGGGGGTGGCCAGAGGTCAGCTCACCGAGGGACAAGGGCAACCCCCAAAGCCACACATCCTTTACTCAAGTGGAGACCCCTTTTTAAAATTGGGCACAGGGCCGTCCCCCGGGAGAGTTCCGACAAAGTGCAGAACGCACAGCGTAGCCCCCACGGAGGATCCCTTGTCGCAGATTCAGCAAAGCCTTTTGGCTTTGGGGCACGCGCGGTTCCCCTCGAAGCCCTGCAAAAACTCTCCCCAAGAAAGCCGGGGAGATGGGAAACTCACAGGGTCGTTCTGTCCCAAAGTGGGGGGGCCCCCAACCAGGGTTTTCCCCAAGGAAAACTGACCACAAAGCAACCTTGGAGCCCGAGGGAACGGTTGGCCATAAGTTCCCGTGCATGGGGATTGGGGATAATCCCCTGCAAGTTTTGGGGGCCCCCCTCAAATTTCGTGGGCAGGATAAGGGGAGCTTGGGGCCGACAGTCCCATGGCAGCCGAAACTACCTGCGGGGGGGGAATGTGGCGGCTTGGGGGCGGGGAAGGGAAATTTTGCACCATAAGGACAAAATATCACTGCTGAGCTTTTGGACATTGTGGGTTGCTGGGCCCCCGATGGTGGGAGGACAGCAACACTGGGCAACGGCACCTTGGCGGGATCCATGGCCGAATTGAACTGTAACGGTCAGTGGTAGTGGATCCTCTGGACCACCACAAGCTATGGTATAAGCCACGCCATGGGGCAGAGTCTAAGTAGGTCCGGTTTTCACCAGAGCCCGCCGCAAAGCGGGATGGACTTGCTGTGGTGGATTGCTACCAGGTCGCTACCCCTGACGTGACTTGCTTGCGGTGGCAGCCGCGGTGTCGCGTGGTATAGAATCGTATGGCAGGCTCGTAGTCGGGGACTGGCGGAAGGTCAGGACAGGAAGCAAAGGTTCGTGGTCGAGGGACGGAGGCAGAAGGGTACGATACACGGAAATGGCAATAAGGCACAACGGAACGCTTCCTCTCTAGGCACAGGGCACTATCGATTCGGCAAGGTGGTAGGGAAGAGTCAGGGCTTAAATAGGAACAGCGCCCATTGTCCAATCACCGGCGCGCTGTCCCTTTAAATTGAGGTGCAGTACCTGAAGCACAGCAGGAGCCTGGCAAGGTAAGTGGGCAGAGCTGCGAGTGCGCCCACAGCCCGAGGACCGTGTCGCGGCGCTACTCGCAGCGGGACATGCCGCTGGGGTGCGGGCGTGCCTGCGACCCTGCACGGGGGTCGCAGGGATGCCCGTGACACTAGTGTCAGACATGCTGTTTCCATCTCTGTGTCCCTTATTCTGTAAGATGCTGTAGTTTTCGAGCATTTAGTGCTCAAATCTGCAGTTTTCAGCCAGAAAAGTCATGAAAAGAATAATTTTTTTCATGCCCCGCCCACATCCCAACTGACTAACCTATTACTTTGAATAGATAAAACAATGTGAATAACTGCCAGGTGGGCGGTGCTAGCCTTTGGTGGGAGGGGCTAACACCTGCTCATGAATAAGATTTCAGCATTAACGGCTCTAAAACTACAGCATCTTACAGAATAAGGGACACAGCGCTGGAGACAGCAGGTCTGTCACTAGCTTGTGCTATCCTCAGCGAACCAGACCTACTTAGACTCCGCTCCCTGGCGTGGCTTATACCATCGCTGTTGGTGGTCCAGAGGATCCACTACCACTGACCATTAAACTAGCTTGTGCTATACTCAGCAAGGGGGGCATAATCTATGTGACAGGTTCCCTTTAAGTTCTGGACCAGATAACTGCTTAGCACAATCCGTACTGCAATTTTTGCATTGCTTATGTCCAATAAGAAACTTTTGTGACAGAATGTTCCTGCCATTTCATCTTCTCCTGCTCACTAGATCATATAAGGCTGTTACTGTGCAATTGCCTCAAACAACTCTCTGGATTAACTGCCCAATGCTCTCGTAGGTTTTAACAGCTGGTCTGTGTATACGGTAATTAGCAAGGGGTTCCTTGAGCTTGTTGCATTCATTTTCCTTTTTGGTTTTATCTGTTACCAGCCCTTTTTGTTTTATTCTCTGTTGTTCTGTTCGCCTGTCTTTTGCAGTGATTTTCTATTCCTATTCTTTTTGTGTTTTGGTGTTTTGGTTAGGGTCACAACGAGGAACATTGATATGGATTTTGCGGGGTTTTAAAATTTGGCCGGGGGATCGGGTTTTTAACCCACTGTTGGGGACGGTTAAGGAAAGTTAATTTTTTAAAGGGGTTTTTTTTTTTTTTGTGTCCTCTTCGGGTTTTCATGTAATTTATCCTTCCATATATATCTGTGCCGTTGTCATTGTTTGCCTTGCTGTCCATTGTAAAATCCCCAGATTTATTTTTTGATATATATCTTGCAAAAACAAGTCACTTTGCAATATATGCCCTTAACATGCCTATCTATTCCTAGATTCCCCCTTTTTTTGGACGCATCAAATTCTCAGGGCGCTATAGCTAAAAAATTTTTTCTCTCCTGATAGGGTGCCAGCATGGTTGCTAAAAGCTGCAGCCTGGCTTCTACTGCAGCCTAGTAGAAGCCAGTAAACATCCCCGAATTCAAATGAAACCAAGAAAAAAAAGACTGAGGTAAGATGAATTGATGTAGTGGACAACCCCTTTAAGAAAAGGATTGCAAGGATGAAGGACAACACTTCTCTCCCACAATGCGAAAAAGAGATTGGAACCCTTAATTAAGTTATTTTTAAAAGATGGGGGGGGGGGGCGTGACCGGAAGCCAAGGAAGATGGCCCCTGGTGAAGAGCTCCCAGGGGGAAGACCGCAAAATCAGCAAATGCCCGACACCTGCCGCCCCAAAATGGGGAGAAGGGGAACCACTTACGTGAAGACTCCCGGAAGGTCAGCGACTCGCCCGGGAGCCGCGACTCCCCCTGGACCTTCCTCTCCGGGCCCCGGCCGCGTCCCCGCCCCTTTTACAGCCCCCCGGGGCCATCACTACGGGGTTTTCCCGGGGGAAATCAGGGGCGCACACACAGCCCGGGCGCGCCGAGGGGAGCTCATCTAACTCCCTCGCAGGGCCAGGGAAAAAGGGCCTTCACCGCGGCGTGAACAATCCGGGAACCCCAGGAAACCCTCGGAGGGGGCGAGAAGAAAACGGGGACCATGTACTCCCCCGTATCCCCCGGCGCTCCCCCCACGTGTTTTGGGGGGAACTCCATCTCCCCGGGCCCCCCTTCAGGCCTCCTGCTTCCCACGCAAACTATGGCGGAAACGGGTCTAACCCAAAACCCCTCCCCTTTGGAAATCCCCAAAAGTTCAATAGGTCCATGGGCCCGGGGGGCCCCCTCTGGGCCCCCGTGAGCCCGGGGTCAAAGGGGGGTGAGGGGGAGGGGCAGATTCCGTACCCAGGAGTCGCCCGGGCCCCCTTTCCCCTAACATGGACCCCCCGGGAGTGGGCGGCAGTCTGGGAGGGGTCCCCCAGTGGGGTTTTTTTCCCCCCTGCCCCATAATAGCCCGGGGGGGCCCTCTCAAAAAACCTCCATGGGGGTGAATTTTAAACCCAAAAAATTCCCCACCAGGGTGAGCTGAAAGGGGTATTTTTCTCTGAAGATTAGGGGCGGTGAGAGCTTTTCCTGAAAGGGGAAAAAATCTTTAACTTTTCCGCCCTGACTTAATAAAGATCTCATCCAGGGGGTTTTTACCCCCGGAAGGAAACCCACCCGGATCACCCCGCGCCCAAAAATCTTTTCACAAAAACCTCCTGCCATCCGGGGCCCCAAATTTCTTTCTGGGAAGGAGAGGGCCCGCCCCCGGGGGGACCTTGATAACAGAGGCCCCAGGAAAAATGTGGGGGGTCAAGGGGGCCCCGGGAACCCCAAGGCGTGAAAAACCGCAGGAAGTTCTGGGGCTCTTTTTGCTCTACAGTTTGGGCCCCGGGCCCCGCCCCCCCCTTTTAACCCTTTATTTTTGAGCTTTACAGGGGGGCCCCTTTCGTCCCCCAAAGGGGTTTCCCCTCCCGGCACCCAGGGGAAATCATTTTGCTGTTTTCTGACCAACCCCTTTTTAAAGGAAGGGGCCCCCATGGGAAGGGAAAGGGTTTGGGGGGCGGGGGTCCCCGGCTTTCAAGGCTCCATGATTAGGGCTTCCAAGGGGCCTCCCTGGATTACCCAACAAAACCCCGACATTTGTGGGCCCCTCCCCACGGGTCCTTCAGGGGCCAGCCATTCCCCCCATCAGGTGGGAAATTTCCATTTGCCCCTTTCCCGGGGCGTAGGGAGGGCCGCTCAGGGCCACGCTTAAAGGGAAAAACTCAACCCGGCGACCTTCTTTCGGGGGCGGTTCCCTTTAAAATCCCCCCGCCGGGAAAATTTGGGGTGAAATTTGGGAACTGTCCATTCCTGCTTCCCCCCCCCTCCCCCCGCCGGATTTTGGTTTTTCCCCCCCCCCCTAAGGGACGCTCCCCCAAGTGAAGTGGGTTTCCCCTAGGTGGAAAATTCTTAAAAACACCTCCCCCAAAACCCCCCGACACCAAGGGGTTTTTCCCGACGCTGGGGAATAAATTTTCCCGAAGCGGGAAACACTCCCTGGGGTTTTATTATTTGGGTTTTTTGAAAATTTTAAAATTTCTGAGCGTTAAATTGTTTGTTTGTCCCTTTTCTCCCTTTTAAACCCTTTTGGTCCCGCCCCCCTTTCCCACAAAACCCAAAGGGAGTACCCTCTGCACTAGGTTTTTTTGTATTGGGTGCCCCGCGAATTGGAAAAACGCTTTGGGGTTTTTATTTAAACAATTTAAAAAGACCCCACACCATTGGGCCCCTTCAATTTCTCCCAAAGTTTAAAAGGGGTTTTAAAATCATCAAATAAGCGAATTTTGGGCCCCGGGGAGTGTTTAAAACACTAAGGGAGGATTTTAGTTTTTTTCTCCCAAAAGAAAGCCCCTTTAAAGGCCCGAAGGAAAACCTTCAACTTTGGCCCAAAAAACCGTACCCTCTGGTTTTAATGCCTTTCAGCCCGAATAAAAGGCGGAGTAGCCCTATTGGGGCTTTTAAATTGTGCCCTCCCGCGGGGCCAAAATTTGGTTAGGTTCTTGACCTTCGGGGTCCCTTTTTCATCTTGCAGGCCCCCTCTCTACTAAAGAAACCTGGGTTTTCGTTGTGCAAAGGGGGTACTCCCAACCCCTGGGCCCAAAGGAAAAGGGTTTTTTAAAAAAAAAATAAAGCCTTAAAACTTTCCTTTGGGACTTTTTCCTTTCATCCTCTCCCGGTCGTGGGGGGGGACTTCAACATGGTTTTTTCCCCGGAAAATTTATGGACCGTTTCCCCGAAAAGGGGGGGAAACCCCGGGGCCCAGCCAAAAATTGGGGGTTTTCTCAGGCCTTTCAAAGGAAAAAATGGGGGGAAAAGGGGGGCCCGGGAGGTTTTTGGGCCCCAAAGGCGCATAACCCTCCGAAAGGGCAGGGGCTATACCAAACTTTTTTTTAACCGCATAAAACCCACTTCCCAAATTTTGGGTTAATTTTTTTGGTAAATCCCTGTCTTGGTCCCTATCGGGGGTCTGAAATTTTAGCCAAAATTTCCCGGTTGATCACGCCCCCGTCATGGTTTGAAAACTTTAAATTTCCAGTCTCTAAAACCCCCCAAAATGCCACTGGAGACTTTAAAAAGAAGCATTTAAATTTAAAAATCCCAAACCCAAAGGGAAAAAAACTGAGAGGGGGCCCCCTTTACCCTTCACTTCGAATAACCAAAATTTGGGGTCAGTGGCCACGTTGGGGGGGAGGCCCTTAAGGCGGTCTTTAGAGGGAATGCAAAAGAACCCGGGCTCCAGAAATGAGGGGGACTTAGAGGCAAAAAAAAAGTGTCCCTTTCGGAAAACTAAAGGGGTTTTTCCAGCAAAAGAAAGTTTCAACACCGGTTCCCTCCCTACCCTTGGGGGTATTGTGGGGAAACAGAAATGAGCTGGAAGGGACTTTTTGGGAGTGCAAGCCGTGGGGAACTCCTTTCCTTTTTTTCTAAACAGCGGTAAAATTATGAGTTTGGCAAAAAGGGCCCCATAAACCCACTGGCGCCCCCAAATCAAGGGGGGACCGTCAATTCCATGCCAAAAAAAAGGGGCCCCGAGGGGTAGGGGGCGGGACTCTCTTCTAAAGATCCCAAAAACTATAGCCAACAAATTCTCTGGGCCCTTTTCTCAAAAAGTACCCTTTTCCGTCAGAGCTCCCCGGAGATTAGGAAGGGCAGATCGGAAGCTCATCCGAGACTTTCTTTTCCCCATGTCCCTTAGGGCAAACTTTTCCTTGGGAAGCCTCGGCCTCCCCTTTAACGCTCCTCTGGAAATTTGGGGGAAACTGTTTGAGGTTTTGAGGGAAACCTCCCCAAGGGGGAAAAACGACAGGGCCCCCGGCGGGCCTTCCCCTTTCCAAAAGGAAAACAAAACCTTCTCTGATGTTCCGGCCCCCACATGCTTCCCTCTTCCCAAATTCCTTCCTGCAGGGCCTACCCATTCCCCGGGTTTTTTGTCAAAATTCCCCACCTCCCCTTCAAAACCCCCAAAAACAGGCAAGGGCCCGGCAGATAGTGCGAGTTACAAAGGGCCCATAGCCTTTATGAAAAACCCACATCAAAAAAAATTCACTTTTTTAATGACCAAATAGGCTGGGGGTGGGGCTGCCCCGCTGAACAAAAGGATCTGGTGGGGTTCGTTCCCCGGGCGTCAAAGGAGGGGATAACACAAGCGGAAACCCTCGACTTTTATTGGGTATTTCCCAAACCGCCCTTCGGGCGGGCAGGCCCCTTTATCCTTAGCCTTTTACCCCGGAAAAAAAGCCTTTTATCCCGGGTGGGGTGGCCATTCCCTTTTTTGAAACCTTTTTAAAACCATGGGTTTTGGGGGGGCCCCCTTTATGGGGGGGCTTAAAGGGGCCCCTTTTTAAACCCCCCCAGCAGCATTAAGCTACCTCCAAACACACCTCGGAAAAACCCTTTCCAAAATAAAAATGGAACTAGGGGCAGGGCTGCCCCTTGTCCCCCCCTTTATTTTTTGCTTTATGGGATTTAAAAACCCCAGCAGCTGATCCAAAACTTGATCCGGATATTGAGGGGTTTTAAGGGGAAGGATAAGGAATTTAAGCTCTTTATTTGCCCCGGGCCGGGCATCCTGCTGACCCAAAACCCAAAATTACATCTCCACTCCCGGCCCCGGGATCCCTGTTGGAGCGTTTTAGTTGTCCAAAATTTTGGGTAAAAAGGTCCCCAAAGCGTCAAAAAATGGAGGGCTTTCCCCTCCCAAACCCCCCAACCCGAGGTTCTGTTTATCCCTTAGGGGTAACTTCCCCTATCAAATAGGGGTTCCCCGTCCCTTAGGGGGAAAAGGGGACCCCTAAAAACGAATTTGCTACCCGGGTTTCCCTCTAAACCCCCCCTCGGGTTTAGGGGAAATTTTGAAACCCCCTTTTTTAAAATGGGGAATTTTTTTACCTATTTTGTTTTCCCCGGGGGAATAAACACGGTCAAAAAAATCGGTTTTACCTAGACTCCTTTTCCCGTTTGGGGACCCTCCCTGTTTGGGGGTCCGTTGGGGGAGCTTAAGTCTTTTTTCAGGGGCAATGTTTTCAAATTTAATATGGGGGGCAAGGGGGGCACAGGTAGTAGAGAGATTTTGTGGGTGATAAACAGAGGGGGGGGTGGCGGGGTTTCCCAAAAATTGGGTTCCCTTTCTATTGGGCCCCAACCCTCCCCACCTGGCACGTACCCCGGTTATGGGCAGCCCTTTGGTCTTATTCGAAAAGGATGGAAGTGGAGAACTTTGGGGTAGTCCCACTCCCCCAAAAGCCCTTCCCCTTGGGGACCGGCTCCCCCCCGGGGGGTAAGGGTTACTTGGGGGCCCAAATTTGGTTTACCATTCAGATATGGCGGTGTAAGGATAGATTCCCCCTGGCCCTCCCCCGGGTTCGCCCTGAAAAATCATTTCGCCCGCACCCCACTTTCCTTTCCTAAATAGCTCTTTTCCCGGTTCCCCCTTTGCTCGGCCATGGGCTTGGGGGGGGGGATCCTTTTGGTTTTGGGTGTGTTCCCCGGCCAAATGATAGGAAGTTTTCGCTCAATTTTAGGCGGACTGGAGAGGGAATACAACCCCCCCGCATACTCGAGGGTTTCCCCCTACCTTCAGATCTCTTTACCCCCTCTTCCCCCTTTTACGGAAAAAAACACTCTAACCCCTCCCACCCCATTTTTAAACCCCCTGTAAATGGCTAAAGGCAACGAGGGTTTTATTTCCCCCAATCTATTCCCTAATGGGTAACTCTTCCCCACTGAAGGGGCCCCAAAGATTTAAATATATGGGGGAATTTGGGAAAAATTCCCGGGCAGACCGATCCCCACTCTTTCAAGGCAAAACTATTTGGAAAGAAACGGCCAAAACATCGACTTTCTTTGGCCCCAAAGGGGGGAACCTGTACAAGGTCCCCCCCTTTTTTTTGGTACCCCACACACCCCAAACAGTTTTTCATAAAAGGGTTCCCCCCAAACCTCCTTTCCCAGTTGGGTGGAGGTGCCAATCCCGGGCCCAAAAGGGCCCCCCCGACATCTTCTTTGGGGAAAAACCCCGGGGGTGAAACCTGTTTTGGGGAAAAAAGGTTTAAAGGCCCCTTTGAAAAAGGTTCCTGGGAGTGGAAATCCAGTTGGACCCCTTGGGTGTAAAATACTTACGGTCCATTTCCCAAAACTTTTTAAGGAAAGGCTAAGGGTTTTTGTTAAATTGTCCCCGGGGGGCGGCTAGGTGCCTTTATTGCATTAGATGGAAAAAAGGGCCATAAAACCCCCTAGCAGAAACGGGAAACAATAAAATAAACTGAGGGAGGTACGTTTTGAAAAGGGAGTTTTACCGGCCTCTCTCCAGACAGGCCGGGCCCGTTTGATAAAAATGGTCAGCCTGGGATAAATTTCTGGGCAAATGAATCTGACCTAAAAAACGACACGACCCAAATTTAGGGGTACAAACCCAAAGCCCACCCCCCCCCCCCCCCTCACCCTCCTTTTTCCGCCCCCCCCCTTTTCCTTTCTAACCCCCTAAGGTCTGTTTTAGCTCAAAGGGTTTTTTCCCGGGGTTTTTATTATTTTGAAGGGGGCCCATACTCCTTTCCCACTGTAGGGGTTACCGTACCCTAGGGGTATGGACTTGTGTTTTTTCCCTGGACCCCAGTGTTCTTCCCTAAGCTATATTGCGAAAAGGTTTTGCTGGTTTTAAAAATTTTTTAAAAGTCTGCATTTAAAAAAAAATAATAAAACCCTTTGTTTTTAAAAAAAAAATAAAAACTAAGGCTATGTTTTAAAAAAAAACAGCAATGGGTTTAAAAATTTCCCTCCGAAAATCCGTTTGGGAAAATTTTTCCCTTTTCTGGGGACTTGGGTTTTGGGACGGGGTTTTCGGCAAAAGTCGCGGGCGTTTTTTGGATTTCTTTACCGGCCCAGTGCATGTGCTGCACGGGGGAAACTAGAAAAGGGGATCCGGGGGCGGGAAAATAGAAAAAAAGATTTTTTCTTTCACGATGGATGGCAGCTTCCTTTGAAAACCTGTTTCTAAAGTAGGGTACAGAAAGAATTTTTATTGAAAATCTAAAACAAGGGGGCCTGGGTAAAATCAGACTTTTTGGCGGATTCCCAAAAAAACGGGCTTCCGCGGAAAATCCAACGGGAAACCCAAGCCCGTGCTGACCCCTAAACTTAAGGGGTGTGTTTCCCCCCAAAACCCAGGTTTTTCTTTATTAGGTCTTTTGTCTGAAATTTTTATTGTTTGCGGAATTTTCGAAAACAGGAGGTTAATTGGATGTTCATGCTAAAAACATGCACGTCAAATGAGCAGAACATTTTATATTAATAATTATGGTTTACATGTTTTGCTTTAACTAGAGGTGTATCTGCCTTCAAAGAAGAAAGACACCTGACAAAGAAAAAAATGTGATATTATATAGCATGGCTGATTGATTCCTCACGTGTTTTTAAAGGGTATTGCATGTGTCGTTCATTATGCTATGATTACTGACAGAGGTGCCTGAAATACATAAGCATTAATGTCTGGATTTTGTCTTTCTGTGGTCCTATTGGAAATAAGATAAAAACCGTTTTTATGGGACATTGGAAGTTTTTCTACTGTGTTGATCTTTGGCACGTGCATTCTTTCACTTTGTCTGTGCATCCCATCCATTCATTGGTTAGCTGGAGCAATTTTTTGTCTGCTTGCAAAAATTCATACAGGTATCCGCAAAAGAGTTCTACTCACATGGGGTACATTTCAATGGGGTGTCAGTCAGGCATGATTGGTGGTACCCCAGTGCCACAGGGTAAGTGATAAGTGAAGCGGTAAAACTGCTTTACGACTCAATTACAGAAATGAATGTTAACTTAATTCTTTCTTTTTCATTTTCTTTTCTTATTTGATTTGGTTTCGGCTCTCTGAATGTACACCTACAATTTAAACAATGGATGTTTTGGTTCTAACAACAGGCCTTCATTTTTCCTCCCGTCCTGTTATTCTTATATGTTTCTTTCCAGGGTGAGTTGTTTTTTAAATGTTACCATTTATTTTACCATATTGTCACGATTGCGCCGGGCAGACCCTTTGCATCTGACTCTGGTCGCCGGCCACGGCTGCGACCAAAAGTGCGGCTTTGGCCATGATACTTTCCAAAGTGTGAACTCTGTCTGCTAAACTTTGCATGCTTAATTGATTCCTGGCCAACGCCCGTAGACAGGAATCTTCCAGCACTATTTGGTTTATCTTGTTCTTTTGGTGATTGACATTTCCATTCTCCTATCACTTCTGTTCTATTTCCTCCTCTTCCCTATTTATAGTCTCAGCTTCCTTTCTTCCTTGCTTGCTATACGGTCTCCTCTATCTGTAGTTCGCCTGTGTTATTATTTGCTTATTTCCGTGTTCTTTGACTCTTGCTTGGACCCTGGATACTCTCTTGTCTCTCGTTTCTGTACTGTGCTGCCCGTTCGTTGCTGACTCGGCCTGTCTGACCTCCCCTATTTGTTCTGTGTTTGTTTGTCTTCGTCTGTGTATCACTTGGCTCAGAGCAGATCTCAGTCTTCTGGTTGGGGCCGACCTATTAAGGAGTTGGGTACCCCAAACGGCAGGGACAGAGGTTGGGACCAGCGTCAGAGCGTCAGGGCCTCACTCTGTCCGTGTCTCCCTAACACATATAATGAATTAAACTCAAAAATAATTATAAGAGGAGAGAAAGTGAAACAAATCGCCATTTATTTTGACAAGATTGGCTTTTACAGCCTTTAATCTACAGTAAAAATGTCCTTATCTTTATTACACCGTCAGTACAATTACCTTATTAATATAGTTTTTGTCATGTTCTACTAGATTTAGAAAATATAGGGCGACATCTATGAATTTGCCTTTGCCATTTTTTTTGCTACTCTATAGATATATGAACAGGCATTTGACCAAACTTGGCGCAATGTGCACCTGGCGACACATTTTAATGCACAAAAGTTTGGTGCGAAACTGTCGTACAAATTTTGGCACATAACGCTTTTGTGTGCCAATTTTGAGTGTTATGCGGCAAAAATGTTTGGCGCATAACACTTTCATTCATACTGTCGTATTATACACTCCTCTATATCTATTTAGAACTGGTGTGTCGGCGCCAAGTTAGAAAAATGGCACATGCGAATTAATAGATGTCGCCCTTTTTTACAATTTGATATTCTGACACCCATAACTTTTTATTTTTCTCTCAACACAGCTATGCAGAAGCTCATTTTTTGTGTTATGAGCTGTTTTACATATGACTATTTATTATTTTTTTTATATTTTAACTTTTACGCCCACTAGGGAATTCAACCTGCAATCACATGATCACATGTATAATATACTGCAATACATATATAGCAGTGTATTATCAATTTACTGCACTTCTAGTATTAAGAGCACTAACATGGCAGATCTGGTGATCTTCATTAGGCCCCTAGCTTTCAGAACAACTAAACACCAAGCGATCACGTGTTAGAGAGGGATGATTAGTTAATGGAGGAAGATCTCTCCCTCTCACTAGCGTACAGCATCCAGGGGATTAAATGGCCATAACTGGAACTTCAATAGCCATTTTATGGTTATCAGTCGTGTAATGCAGCCAGCATCTACCACATATGGAGTGGGCTCAACTCCTGAGTCAATGCCATAGACAGAGGAGTAACTTGAAGCTTTTGGGCCCTAGTGCAAATAGTGAAATGGGGCCCCTCAGTTACCATGTGGCATTGACCAACATCTTTTCGGGCCCCCTCAGGCTGCAGGGCCCAGTAGCGACTGCTACCTCTGCACCCCCTATAGTTACAACCCTGGCCATATATCCTAAGCAAACATTCACCATATATGTATCGCCTATGCTGTTAAGGGTTTAATCACTGACAATACATCTTTTTGGTGGACTATATATGGACTTTTTTATACTATGCAGTGTCTTCTGGCACTGTAGAATAAATCATGCTTGGGTTTCCAATACTGCCCCACAGCAGGTATATGGCTATCAACTGACAGACCAGCCCTTGCTCTAAAGGCCAGGATTGGAGGTTGCATTGTTTGTGGACTATTGACTGGTTATGTCAAGAATGTGCCCGCGGCATGATCTAAGTGACTCCCCTTAAAATTCGGTCACATTGGTACAGTGGTTGGGGACTGGCTTAACCTGTAGTTTGAGCAAACCAGCTGCTGTCCTAACAGCAGAGTGTATTAGCACATAGAAGTACAGTGTGCTAAAACATTATCAGTTTAAAATAAAGACGTTAAACAGTAATCTGTTCATATTATTTAACAATGTTTTTTTTAAATACAGTTAAAAAAAAATTTTCGCAGAATAATTCTTTTAATAATTTAATTTTCTTGATATCATTACATAAAGGCAAAAAGTCTTTTTGTTGTGTCTAAACCCCCGAAAATTTATCAGAGAATTTGTTTTAAGGGTTATTTCTGGAAATAGGAATGGGGAAAAAAAAAAAAAAAAAATATCAAACAAAATTCTTTTTTTTTTTATCCATGGGGTCAAAAATCAATAAAAAAAAATTACACTAAAAATTTACTGCTATTAGGTAAAAATAGGCAGGTCATTAAAAAATTGGTTTTTAGGGCCAGTCCCGCCTCTGCTATTTTTTTGTTTGATTGGAAAATATTTAGTATAGATCCAGCTAACAAAAAAAACAAAAGCAAACAAAAGTTGATGCTTCTCTGGAATCTTATTTAAACATTTGGTTTAAAATTACAGGGGCACGGGAAGTCAATTTTCACTGCATTTTTTGCAAGTAGGTTCTTCTCGAGCTAATGGAAAGAAACCCTTTAAAAATGGCCGGAATTGTTATATTTTTTTCCAATCAAATTAAAGGGAAATTCTGAATTTATTAGAGGAAAAAAGACCAAAAAAATTTAGGTCTTTTTTTCTACAGCTATGGGGAACATTTTTTTATGAAATGAAAAATTTGTTTTCAATTTTGTACCCAATTTTTTTCAAATACAAAAATTTTACCCTTTAAAAAGATGCAGGGGTTTTAGGAAAGAAGGCAAAACCCTAGAAAAGTTATCTCTTGTTTTGTATTTAAAATAAAAAAATCTGCTTGTCCCCCAAAAAAAGTTTTTAAAAATTGTAAGCAATAATGCAGTGTACGAAGTAGGCTATGGTGACTTTCCCCGTTTCAAGAACAAGAATTTAGGGATAAAAAATTTTTTTTTTTTTTAATTAAATTTTAAAACCCCCTGTTTTTGTGTAAAATATAATGTTGGGAATTTATTGTATGGCAAAAGTATGATAGAAAATTAAAAAATTGTATAGCTGGGTTTTTTTACATAATGTTGAAAAAAATGGGGTGGCCCAAACCTTTTTAAAAATTGTCGTAAAAGTGACTTAATTTACCCCGTTTTTTAGTTTTTATAAAGGGCAATAAGCCCAAAGAGGAAAGACTGAAAAAGTAGGGGGGGAAGTATGAAAGGGCGCACTGTTTTTTGGGTATTTGAGCCAAAAGAATGTTGAACAGACACACCCAAAAAATTTGGTTTTATAAAGCTCCTGCACAACACTTTTTTAAGCGCCAAAGATTGGGGGGTTTTGGGGGCTGTGCACACGTTCATAAAATGGACAATTTATGAAACTTTGAACCAAAACTAGGCGCAGGGAAAAGTTAGAACAACCCGGACCAAATTTTAAAAGGGGGTTGTTTGAGCCCT